>OX101784.1:22100809-22293138 GCA_944452715.1 Ophion slaviceki | reverse complement strand
AATTCCCATTTTTTTTGGGTCCCCCCTCGTACCATTTAATGAAGATGAAATAACAATCCTACGAGAATACCGCAAGAATACTGCAAGAAAGTCAGAAAAGTCCACAAAGATCCACAAAGATCGCCACTCCACGCACGACAGAAATTATACGATTAAATTCAATTTCAATTCCAATTCCCAGCCGCTAGCTCCTAGGCAAGCAAATGGTTGAAAACATTTTATTTTGAAATTTTGAAACTTTGAAAGTCGTTCTTGATCAATCAGTGTAAGCAAGAAGAGGGCTCGAAATAAGCTGGGCTACCGGCTTAGAGCCGAATGAGATGAGGAAGAACAGGCTTGACTGTGGAGCGGCGAATGTGCAGAACGGGGTGCACCATACTGAGCGCGGAGAGTCAATCGGTGGTGACCAGGTCGTCCTCGGACTTAACTTCAATACGCTGTTGGCCATCGGTTTTTCTGACATAGATTTTTCCGCTTCTGTACCAAGCGTACTTGTATCCAGCTACTGGGGCTTTAGCTTTCACACGCCGTAATAATTTATACGTGATGGCCGGGAGCAGCTCGTTCACGAAGACGTTAAAGTTTTTCGTCGCGGCTGTGCACCCCTCAAATACCTCGGACCACTTGAGATCACGTTTTTCGCGTTTTTTGCTGAGAAGGTCGTCTCTAACTGAGTTGGAGGCCAAAGTTATGATAAACGAGACTTTAGCATTCGATGCCGAATCGCCGACAGAACCGGTAGATCTTGCGGGGAGCTTACGTACAGCAAGAATATGCGAAGACAGTTCGGGAATGCCAAGCACTTCAAACACTTTTTTTATAGAGTCAGTTAGGGCTGACATCGTCAGGAACGGGAATATCACCAACTATAACTTCACCGTTTGTCTGTGGCGTGGCATCACCTCCACTGCATCCGCTATTGCGACGCAGCGCAACGACCTCGGCTCTCAAAGCCTGATTAGCCTTTTCTAGTCCAGTCATTCGAGAAGCATAATCAGGGACAACAGCGTCCTCGGATTTGAGAGCCTGTACAGCGTGTTCTAAATCTGTTAAGCGAGAAGCGTGCTCTGCAACGGCAGCATCAATAGAGGGAAGTCTTACGAGTAGTGATCTAAATTCCTCATTAGTCTGTTCCTGACGATGAATAAAAGCTGAGATATCTGCATTTGATTGTTCATGCAATGTCACTAATTTAGCCAGGGTGTCGTCTAAATTTCGATGTGAAGGTTGTGAGAGAGCAGGAGATCAATTGTCGTCACGGTCTTATATACAGGTCTTGAAACTCGCTCAAAATTTCAGTGGTGGGGGATGGCCTCTTATTGAAGCACCGACTGTTTCAACTCGTGACCACGAGGATCGCTGCTATAGAGTGATGCAGGCTGTGTGAGAGAGACGGAAATAGATTTCAAAAGTAAAGAAAACCCAAACATAACCGCTGAATCACGCGACCACACGCGACGTGCTCTACTTGTAAACTTGTAAAAACTGTGATATTGAAAAATGACTAAGTGGTGTATTGTGCCAACGTGTAAAACCGGCTCTCGGAGTGAAAAATAGAAACGCTCAGTGTTTCGGGTGCCGAGAGACTTGGCGCAATTAAAAAAATGGGAGGCTGCGATACCGGGAGTTGGAAAATTAGAGCCGAGACACGTTGTGTGCGAAAATCATTTCGAACCGAAATATATTCATCGAGAACGGGCGAAACAGGCGTTGGAGCCGGGAACCTGAAAAAAAATGAAAAATTATTGCGATCATTACAAAAAATACTTTCCAGGCTGGAAAACATAAAACAAAGTTAGTGAATTATTTTCATTTATCCTACTCGAGAGTCCTTCGCTTAAAGGTCGGAAAAGAGGTGTTTTGTTTAATGTACCAACGCAAACCGTTTCGGAAACTGCAAAGTAGAGATTATTGAAAATGTTTCTTGGGACACGCATTAAAATTTTTCGAAGAGGAAATAAAGAATTGCAAAAGAAACTCTGTTTCTTAAGTATTTGTTTCATTTTGAAGAAATACATCCTGCAAGTGTTTCGGTTTGGATTCCCCTTCGGTCTGGAATAGTTGCCACTTATTTTTAGTTCAATTAAAACAACGCGTAAAGCGTATTTTTTTTAGAAAAGCTAAAACATGTTTTTAAAAAACCGAGCGCACAGGGGTCGAACCCCTGAAAACAGCATTACGATGCTTGCACCAAACCCTTCGACCAACTCGAGCTCACATTGATACCTATATAAAAAACATTCATATTCATTGTACCCACTTGGATAACTATAATCTATTGGTTTTTTCAAGTTTACGATAAAGTTACTATTAATTGTATTTAGGTCCACCATGCATTTTTGACATTGAATGTCATAAATTGCCTACACCAGCCAATTGTACAGCTAGGTCAGGTTCCTATGAGTCAACAGTCGATTTCCATCTCTCTCGCACAGCCTGCATCACTCTATCGCAGCGACACTCGTGGCCACTAGGCGAAACGACCGGTGCTTCAATCCGAGGACATACCCCCACCACCAGAGTTTCAAGACCTGTATGTAAGACCGTGGTCTTATACACCGGTCTGGAAACGATCTCGAATTGTAGTGATGGGGTTAGGTCGAATTTTGTAGGCATTATTAAATATTGTAGTGGCCGCTAGAGTCGCCGGTGTAGGGATACCCGCTTAAGGCTAGCGTCGACTAAGCTCGCCGAGTCGAGTCGAAATGAATCGCAATTATTCTACTAAATATTATTTCCATTAACTATGGAACAGCGTCGATTAGCGACGAACCGTAGTGCAGCGAGCCGAATCACCCACGTGCATCGCTCGTCAGGTGAATTTCAGCCGCGACGCGTTCCAACTCGCCTCGGCGCGCCTCAATCGACGCGGGGAAGAGGATGCATGCTAATCAAGTCTACATGCCGTTTATAGGTATTCCGTTTTTGGTTCGTGAGTTTTCGAAATGAACGAAGAAGTGTTGATACCTGTTGTACAAAAATATTCAGAATTGTATGATCCTGAAGATCCCCGTCATCACGACGACCTGCGTCGAATGAATAGATGGGAAGAAATGGCGGTAATTATTAATTAAACCCGTAAGTTATGTATTAACATGATTATTTATTAATGGGTATAAAATGTTGCAATAGTTATTAGGTATTATGATGAAATCCTCTCCTTACATTTCTTTGCCGTGGAACTGAGCCTGTATCAGACATAAAATATTTTTTAAATTTCTCTCGAATTCCGAATACGACTTGAGATGCATTGCCTCCAAATTTGGTAAATCTACTAATCCGTTATGTATTATATTTTCCCTCAAATCTTCTTCTGACCAATGTGTCGCGCTATTTCTCAAAAAGTTATGGAAACAACATATTGCTGCGACTACAATCTTATCATGTACAGGAATCAAAGACGATCGTCTTTCGTATATTCTAAACCTCCTTGCGAGTATACCAAAAGCATTTTCACTGACGCGACGAACCCTACTTAGACGATAATTGAAAACGTTTTTCCCTTAATTATTTATGGTTTGTATACCGAGATATGGCCTCATTAAACATCTTTGCAACGGGAAAACCGCATCCCCAATAATCACGTGGGACATGGATTCCTCTGTACCTGGTAGGCATGCATCTCTAGGAACATTTAATTTATTTTGTGTCAGTGATTTTCCTAAAGCAGAGTTTACAAATATGCAGCCATCGGAATTCGGTCCAAGACCACCGACAGTCAACTCTTATCTATTTTGCGAAAAAACGGCCAAAGAACGACGTGGGGTAGGTCGCTTTTTGTAGACAATTTTAAATATTGTAGTGGCCGCTAGCGTCGCTCCTATAGGGTTACCCGCTTGGCCGCGGGACGGCGGTTACGGGGGGGAGGATTTCTGTTGCAGTTTCACCCGCGGACTTACCAGCATAAGGCTCGTCCATATTGGGAGCTATTGTGGCAACATCAATCAATTCATGTACGGGGTGGTTTATCCCCTTGAGGTTGTTGTACACAAAAAGACGTAAACTTGAACTTTGATCCCCCTTTAAGATGATACCGGTTTTATTCATTTTCATGCAACGCTCCTAAGTGTGGGGTGAAAAAAGACAAATGGAGGGGTGGTTAACCCCACGATTAAATTTGTTCTCAATACTTCTATAATGGATTTTGC
Source organism: Ophion slaviceki (assembly GCA_944452715.1). Lineage (NCBI taxonomy): Eukaryota > Metazoa > Arthropoda > Insecta > Hymenoptera > Ichneumonidae > Ophion > Ophion slaviceki. Next base: position 22,288,990 of record OX101784.1, on the reverse strand, counting down.
ATTGCGTTTCATTCGAAAAAAAATCGTTCTTGTTCGTTCATTCAGATCGGTGGACTGCTCGTGGGTGAAAGTGCTAAATCACCCCTCGACACGCCTTTCTTTAAGGGATGGTTTTAAGGGAAACCGTTAAAACCGTTTTTCTGCAGATAAAAAAATACGTGTCTAATAGCTGTTAATTGTCCGAGGGAAGTAGCAAATATATGCCCAAGGGGAAATGAAAACACAGGGCCTCGTGGCCAACACGAGTAGCGATCATGGAGTTTATCAAGACTAGAATTATACTAAGTTTTAACTATAATAATAATAACGGTGACAAATATACATGGCTCGCGTGAGGCTAGCGTTCTCCTCTCTCTCTCTCTCTCTCTCTCTCTCTCTCTCTCTCTCTCTCTCTCTCTCTCCTCTCTCTCTCTCCATCTGTGAGTATCGCAACACGACGTCACTTGGGCTCCGCACTTGTTGTAGATTTTTTCCTGCCGCTTCGTGCCCTCGGGCGTTTTTGTTGCAGGCATAGTAAAGCTTAACCGTTGCTCTCATCCGGGATACTTTTGGTTCTCGAAATTTCAACCCTCACGTCCTTATTAAGTCGGATAAAAATTCGACGCCGGCTTCTAACCTCTTCACAAGCATTACGTCTCATCCTTCGGCTTATCGGGTCACATGGGGTGCTCGGTCTTGGCCTTGGAAGTGTTCCTGGTGCGCATGCGCCCCGCTCGTCAGTATCAGCTCCATTGACCACTCTACGAACGCACGCGCGTTAAATCGATTGGGTATTGATTATCGACTACCTGCGATTCGACTATTTTTCACTGTCGCTCGCTCGAGGCTTGGACCGCATTACGACACATCCATGTTAATAACATATCGACCCATCCGAGACAGTACATCTCAGACGCCGGGTCACACGAACTTCCTCGTTGGTAACTTACCGACTGATCCACGACGGTACATCTCTTCGGTCTCAATGAAAAAGACGTGCTTCAAGTGTGGGCAGTGGCGTAGCGTGGGGGGGGGGGGGGGGCAGAGGGGGCCATGGCCCCGGGCGGCGCAGATGTGTGGCGGCGGCGGCGGGCGGCACTCAGCTGCGAAAATAGGGAGGGGGGGTGGCAAATTTAGGGTTAGCCCCGGGCGGCAAAAATCCACGCTACGCCACTGAGTGTGGGAGACCATCGCTGGTGTATTTAACGAATGCGTTGGCTGTGGACTATCATTTCACCCCGGATGCGCCAGAACTCATCTTCTCTCAAAATCTGCACGTGATTGCTGCCTCCTAAATCTTTCGTCAGCGCCTAGTAGTACTAGTCTTACAAGGAAACGTTGCGAGGTCGATGTCTCCGATTTCGATCAAATTTGGCATGCTTGTAGAATGGGTAAAAATAGGCGACATGTATTTTTTTATATCGGCGGAACCCGATTTTTAAAAGTTGAAAAGCACCCTCGAAAATTGGGGTGTTTTTCGTTTTTTGTCGATAACGTTTTAATGGTACGAGATATGAAAAAACTTCAAATTGCAACAATGTTTATTTTTTCGTGTACTATACATTGGAGATGAGAACGATGCAGATAGCAACAAATTTCATATTGTTTATTGCAAAAATGCAATTTTTTCAACCGTATCTCCGAGAATTTTCAATCGATGGGGATGTAAATTTGCATACATGTAGAGAATGGAAAAGTGCGGATACGGATTTTTTCTTTTTCCGATATCTCACAATTAAGGGGTTGAAACTGCCCGTCGATTTTTCTGCCGAGAGCCTCGTATAATCAGCTAGCCTTTTGGCATTTCGGTCTAAATTCACGTCAATATATGTTCGTGTTATGACGCAATTGCACATTTGTAACATTCCAGCCCTCCCCCCAACGGTCCCCCTCTCGAAAGGCAAACGTTGAAAGTTCTTACCGTGCGGCATGGACGAAAATTTGTAGAAATAAAAATGGGTTGCAAAGAAAGTACAATCAGTCAAAATAGTCGATACACATTTTCTCGTTTTGGGGGAACGACACTCTTAAGGGGTCAACGCACCCTTAAAAACTTCGTTATTTCTATAGCTCGTGAACGGGCCGAAATAAAAATAAAGTTCGAAAAATCACTCTTCAGTTTTCCACTAATATGGGCAGAGGCAAGGATCGCAATCACGGACTGACTTTGTGCTTTGGGAAGCAACTGGATTACAATTGTATATTTATGAAGAAATTCTCCCCCGCCACGCACTGCCTTTGAAGATTACAACACAATCGGAAAAGTGTTCTCACGCTTACTCATTTAGGAAACGTTTCAACTGTATGTTTTTTATGGATTATACTTATTACAATAATGATAGTCATGATAAAAGTGTTTGAAACAAAGAGATTTCTTACACCACGCACAAGTGATAACAGTTGCTTCGCCGCACACATCGCATGTCGGTACATTTTGTGAAAAGCAAAATTCTACCGGATTTTCGAAGTTTGGTGGTCTTTCTTCTTCGTACCCGCTTTTGTACCACGCATATTTGAAGAGGTTTGTAAACTGTGGAGAAGAAAACTGGTTGTGTGTAAGAGATTGTAATTTAATAATAGTGTCTCTCAAATGCAGATTGACGTCGTAATTGTATGATATTACTGCGTCAGAAAAGTGTTTGACGAAGTTTTTCCATACACGGAAGCCATAAACATCAAGGGGCTGTATTATTCCAGTCGTACCTGCAGGAATTACTAATTATCATATGGACTAATTGTCGACAGAACTAATGAAACTGGTGCAATATATTTACCTGCTGGACTCGTTAAAACTTTAATATCCATTTCCATTTCTTTAAATGCAGTTGGACATTGACCGCTCCAAGAATCCAGAAGTATTACCGATTTTGGACCCGTATTGGGAATAGATACTTCTTGGAACCATCGCTTGAAATGATTAGTCGTCAATTTTCCAGATTTCGAAGCCAATAGAAATATATTTTTCGGCTCTGAACATAGTTTGTTCCACTCGAGAACCAAATTTGCCAGTAGGTTCGTTTAAAACGATCAACATAGGTGCCAAAGCTTGCCACTCGCAGAAACCAAAGGCTGTATAGTATAACTGTGTGTTGTTGATGTTTTCGATTGCACGACTGTCTCAACGCATTTCTGCCCTTCTTTCGCCAATGTGCGGCCTGTATGTAGCTCTAAATTGAATCCACTCTGATCAGAATTAAATGTGTTTTTAGCCCCAACGTTGGCTATGTTGACTTTCACCATTTCTATAATTTCGATAGCTTTGTTTCGAAGTGTATCAGCGTTTAATAATTGTTGTTTTGTTACATATTTAGTAATCTTCCGTGACACTATTCCATGTTGGTTTTTGAATGTCCTTAGCCAAGAAGCGAATGCTTGGAAATTTATGGCTGGTATTTCTATAATTTCTCGTGCACGTAAGGCCCATCGTTGAAGATATATATAATGGACAGGCAGCCTTTTGTCCAAAGCGTCATTAAAATTGTTTAACGTGTAGTGAGCTATCTTTGTTAACTTTTCTTTATAGGTGCCACCCTTATTTATACTATGGGCCCACCGGCGCAACTGCGGCTCTGATTTCACCTTTTTAAATTTCGTTTGACGGATGATAACTTTCTATTCCCATTTGCCCCGGATCTCCAGTAATCTACAGCTCTTGTCTTGTATTCGTAACTCATTTCTTCTATATCTTGGGTACATACATTTTCATCAATTTTTGGATCTAGGTATCGTTGTCCGTGCCAATCTCCTTCACTGTCATCTTCTATTGCGGCTGCTTCATGAATTTCATTTAGTGACAGAAAATCCAAACTAGTTTCGACTTCCATTTTCGTAGGTTGATCGATCGCTTCAATGATCATGATGTCTAGATCATTACTGAACTGTTTTTCCTGTTCGGTGATTGGAGTGCGAGGCAAATTCATAGCACTTATCGCTATGGATAGAAGTTGAATAACATTCACCGGATTAACGTACATTTTTATTTGTATTTCGAACTCAAAATTTATGGCTGGCTTCTCCGTCGTAACTGCAGCAATAATGATCGTTGGTGAATTTATATGACTTGAAACCCAATTGATAAATACACACGAAAAAAATAACGACGACACACGCTATTACCAGAACTGCTATTAATCTTTAATAAGGCGATTTCAAGGTTATCATGAGAGCCGCTCTTTGCACCGTAATCGCTCTTTGCGAAGATTTATTTCTTTCGTTCATTGGTTCTGCTGTTTGTGAAATTAAAGTATAAGATAAAGATTAAATTATGCTATGTTATAAGCTGATAAAAATGTTTGCATCATTCTGTTCATGAGTTGCAGCGGCAACCCAAAAACGCTGCAATCCCTGCAGATAATGCCTTCGATACGGTAAGCGGAGTGGAATTTCTTCGTAAATATACAGTTGTAATCCAGTTGCTTTCCGAAGCACGAAGTCAGTCCGTGATTACGAGCCTTGCCTCTGCCCATATGAGTGACAAACTGATGAGTGATTTTTCACAAGTAATTCACGAATTATTGCAATAAACAACACGCCATTTGTTGCTGTACTCATCATTATCATCATAAACGTCTAGTAGTCGAAGAATACAACATTTTTCCCCTTCGAACTTTATTTTTATTTCGAAAATGAGAAAATGTGTATCGACTATTTTGACTGATTGTACTTTCTTTGTAACCCATTTTTATTGTTAACGTTTGCCTTTCGAGAGGGGGACCATTGGGGAGAGGGCTGGAATGTTACAAATATGCAATTGCGTCATAACACGAAGATATATTGACGTGAATTTAGACCGAAATGCCAAAAGGCTAGCTGATTATACGATGCTCTCGGCAGAAAAATCGACGGGCAGTTTCAACCCCTTAATTGTGAGATATCGGAAAAAGAAAAAATCCATATGCGCACTTTTCCATTCTCTACATGTATGCAAATTTACATCCCAATAGATTGAAAATTCTCGGAGATACGGTTGAAAAAATTGCATTTTTGCAATAAACAATATGAAATTTGTTGCTATCTGCATCGTTCTCATCTCTAATGTATTGTACACGAAAAAATAAACATTGTTGCAATTTGAAGTTTTTTCATATCTCGTACCGTTAAAACGTTATCGACAAAAAACGAAAAACACCCCAATTTTCGAGGATGCTTTTCAATCCTTAAAAATCGGGTTCCGCCGATATAAAAAAATACGTGTCGCCTATTTTTACCCATTCTACAAGCATGCCAAATTTCATCGAAATCGGAGACATCGACCTCACAACGTTTCCTTGTTAGTCAGCCATCAGCGTCGTGCAGCAGACTTAATATAACCACTCCGTCCAAGAAAGGTGACCACAATCACGGTCTCACGTGCAGGTATTGAAACTCTGGTGGTGGGGGTATGTCCTCGGATTGAAGCACCGGCCGTTTCGCCTAGTGACCACGAGTGTCGCTGCGATAGAGTGATGCAGGCTGTGCGAGAGAGATGGAAATCGATTGTTGATTCATAGGAACCTAACCTAGCTGTACAATTGGCCCGTGTAGACAAATTATGATATTTAATGTCGAAAATCCAAACCTGAAAAAAACCAAAAGACTATAGTTATCCAAGTGGGTACAATGAATATGAATGTTTTCTATATAGGTGTTAATGTGAGCTCGTGTTGGTCGAGGGGTTCGGTGCAAGCTTCGTAATGCTGCTTTCAGGGGTTCGATCCCTGTGCGCTCGGTTTTTTTAAAACATGTTTTAGCGTTTATTAAAAAAATAGGCTTTACGCATCGTTTTAATTGACCGGAAAATAAGTGGCAACTATTCCAGACCGAAGTGGAATCCAGACCGAAACACTTGCAGGATGTATTTCTTAAAAATGAAACAAATACTTAAGAAACAGTGTTTATTTGCAATTCTTTATTTCCTCTTCAAAAAATTTTGATGCATGTCCCAAGAATCATTTTCAATAATCTCTACTTTGCAGTTTCCGAAACGGTTTGCGTGGGTAAATTAAAAAAAAACACCTCTTTTCCGACCTTTAAGCGAAGGACTCTCGAGTAGGATAAATGAAAATAATTCACTAACTTTGTTTTATGTTTCCCAGCCTGGAAAGTATTTATTGTAATGATCCCAATAATTTTTCATTTTTTTCAGGTTCCCGGCTCCAACGCCTGTTTCGCCTATTCTCGATGAATATATTTCGGTTCGAAATGATTTTCGCACACAACGTGTCTCGGCTCCAATTTCCCAACTCCCGATATCGCAGCCTCCCATTTTTTCAATTGCACCAAGTCTCTCGGCACCCGAAACACTGAGCGTTTCGATTTTTCACTCCGAGAGGCTGTTTTACACGTTGGCACAATACACCACTTACAAGGAACATCCCTCAGGTGTCCGCCTCCGATTTTGTTGAAACTCATATATGTGATAGAGCATCGAAAACTTTGAGACACGTATTTTTTTTTTATCGGCGCAAAAACGGATTTAAGGGGGGGAAACCGCCCCTCAAAGAAAGGCGTGTCGAGGGGGATTTGTGCGTTTCACCCAGAAGCAATCCGCCGATCTGAATGAAACAAAAACGAAAATCCTTCTAATGAAAAGCGATGAAAAATCCACTATGAAAATGTTAAGAAAACATTAAATTAGGGGGTAAACCACCCCTCAATTTGCTTTTTTCACCCCACACTTAAGAGGGTTGTATGCAAATTAATAAAATAGGTATCATTTTGAAGGGCAATTAAAATTAAAGTTGACGGGTTTTTGCGTTTTGGCGGCATAGCTAATTTAAGGGGGTAAACCACCCCTAACATAAATTTATTTATCATGGTCTTTTTTCTGTGTTTAAAGTATATCCGCTGATTTTAAATATTTCTATAAGCTACAGTTTAATGTTTTATCATATTTCAAAATTATTACATTTGTCTTAAGGGGTAACTACCCCTCTGACAAGAAACATCAGTAAAGTATCCGCTTTCGATTTCGTTGAAACTCATGTATGTGGTAAAGCATTGCAAAGTATTAAACCTGTTTTTTTTGTATTGGCAGAAAAACGGTGTTAGGGGATGAAACCACCCCTCAAAGTTTCTCCTACAAGCATTCCACCGATCTGAATGAAACAAAATAGAAAATTCCTCTAATATTAAGTGATGAAAAATCCACTACAAGAGTGTTGATTAGAACTATAATTAAGGGGTAAACCACCCCTCCATTTGCCGTTTTTCACCCCACGCTTAAGAGGGTTGTATGAAAATTAATAAAACAGGTATCATATTGAAGGGGAATCAGAATTCAAGTGGACGCGTTGTTGCGTTTTAGCGGGACATCAAATTTAAGGGGGTAAACCACCCCTAACATAAATTTGTTCATTTCCATTCATTCCAAAAACCAGAAGATTTTGAAAATCCTGTTACCTTTGGTTTTGGTGAATCTAACACACATTGTGAAAAACCCGGTTGCAATAATTTGGCCATTATCAGATGTGCATGGTGCAAAAAGTCGTTGTGTTTAAAGCATTTTTTTGACGATTATCATTATTGCAGGAATTATGAGTCATGATTATTGATGGTTGATAGTTGATAGACTAGAAAAAAAAGTATATTTCACAAGAAAATGATTTGACGGCATATGACTGCGATACTTTTTACAAGTACTATTAATTAAATCAGCTGATATGATTCCCAAATGAAATATGTCAAAATATATTAAAAACATGTTCGTTAACCTACTGTAAAACCCTCAGTTTCATTTATATGTTTAATTAAATAAACGGTAAAATAATTAAAATATACATTCCTCCACAAAACTACGTCGCTGGCTAAATTATCGCTTAATCCAGGCGCATCTTCGTTCCGAAATATACGAGGTGAGCCTTATAACTTATTCGGGAAATTATTATAATTAATGATATAGTAGAAGTGTATGTTTATTCCTATGGAGATGCTTAAAGGACCTGCATATTAAAATCGGAAACGTTTTGACACGAAAATATGAGTCTTATGAGTAAGGGGTAGCCCCACGTCCCTACTCCCAAAGTACCGCTCCTAAAGCTCAAAACGAATATGCCTGCACACACAAACATAAAATTGATATTACCGATGAAATGAAAACAGTTTTAACGAAATTCGTGAAACCTTTCGCGAAACTTCAAACGAAAAGCAATTAGAGGGGGTAGTTTACACTTAAAATGTAAAAATTTAAAAACGTAATAATTTAAAAACGCGGGAGAATATTTTGAATCCGCGGATACATGTTAAACACAGAAAACACGACGGTGATGAACAAATTAATGTTAGGGGTGGTTTATCCCCTTAAATTTGCTGTCCCGCTGAAACGCCAAAACGCGTCAACTTGAATTTTGATTCCCCTTCATAATGATACCTTTTTTATTAATTTTCATACAACCCTCTTAAGCGTGGGGTGAAAAACGGCAAATGGAGGGGTGGTTTACCCCTTAATTGTATTTCTAATCAACACTCTTGTAGTGGATTTTTCATCGCTTAATGTTACAGGAATTTTCGATTTTGTTTCATTCAGATCGGTGGACTGCTTGTGGGAGAAACTTTGAGGGGTGGTTTCATCCCCTAACACCGTTTTTCTGCCGATACAAAAAAACATGTTTAATAGTTTGCAATGCTTTACCACATATATGAGTTTCAACGAAATCGAAAGCGGATACTTTAATGATGTTTCTCGTCAGAGGGGTAGTTACCCCATAAGACGAATGTAATAATTTTGAAATATGAAAAAACATTAAATTGTAGTTTATAGAAATATTTAAAATCAGCGGATTTACTTTAAACACAGAAAAAACGACCATGATAAATAAATTTATGTTAGGGGTGGTTTTCCCCCTTAAATTTGCTATGCCGCCAAAACGCAAAAACCCGTCAACTTTAATTTTAATTGCCCTTCAAAATGATACCTGTTTTATTAATTTGCATACAACCCTCTTAAGTGTGGGGTGAAAAAAGGCAAATTGAGGGGTGGTTTACCCCCTAATTAAATGTTTTCTTAACATTTTCATAGTGGATTTTTCATCGCTTTTCATTAAAAGAATTTTTTTTTGTTTCATTCAGATAGGTGGATTGCTTCTGGGTGAAACTGCAAAATCACCCCTCGACACGCCTTTCTTTGAGGGGCGGTTTCCCCCCTTAAATCCGTTTTTCCGCCGATAAAAAAAATACGTGTCTCAAAGTTTTCGATGCTCTATCACGTATATGAGTTTCAACAAAATCGGAGGCGGACACCTGAGGGATGTTCCTTGTTAGTCATTTTTCAATATCACCGTTTTTACAAGTTTACAAGTAGAGCACGTCGCGTGTGGTCGCGTGAATCAGCGGTTGTGTTTGGGTTTTGTTTACTTTTGAAATCTATTTCCGTCTCTCTCGCACAGCCTGCATCACTGTATAGCGGCGATCCTCGTGGTTACGAGTTGAAACAGTCGATGCTTCAATAAGAGGCCATCCCCCACCACATAATTTTTTAGCGAGTTTCAAGACCTGTACGTAAGACCGTGCTCGAGACCAAGAAGCATGGAGCCTAGATACCAGGAGGTTCAGCGGCAATGCAAAGGCGCTGAAAAAAGCGTCCCCGAAAATGTCCCGAAGTGATGGCGCTGGGGTGCAGCGGCACCTACATATGTGGGTCATTTGATAAGTACCTAGCCTACAAATGAAAACACCAAAATTTTGCTAAAAATAAAATTTATTTTTCAATGTAGTCTCCTTTTAGTTGAATACACTTGGCCCAGCGGTGTTCCAATTTTGTTAACCCCGTTGAAAAAAATGTTATCTCTTGGTCTGCAAAATAGGCCTCCGTGGCGGCGATTATTTCGTTATTGGAGTGGAATTTCTTCCCGGCGAGTGAATTTTTTAGATTCGGAAACAAAAAAAAAAGTCGCACGGAGCCAAATCTGGAGAATACGGTGGATGGGGCAGCAGTTCATAGCGTAATTCGACCAATTTAGCCGTGGCGAGCGCGGAGGTGTGAGCAGGTGCATTATCATGGTGGAAAAGCACTTTCTTTCTCGACAAATGGGGCCGTTTTTCTTTAAACACGGCGTTAAATCGGCTCAATAGTTCGGCGTAATACTGTCCCGTGACCGTCTTGCCCTTCTCCAGGTAGTCAATAAAAATCACACCTTGAGAATCCCAGAAAATAGTGGCCATCACCTTTCCAGCCGACAGGACCGTCTTCGCCTTTTTTGGAGCAGGTTCACCGGGTAAGGTCCACTGTTTTGACTGCTCCTTGGTCTCTGGAGTATACCAGTGAATCCATGTTTCGTCGACGGTCACGTAACGACGCAAAAACTCTTTTGGATTGCGATTAAACAGCTCCAAACACTGCTCTGAAGTGGTCACACGAATGCGCTTGTTGTCTGCAGTCAGCAAACGCGGCACCCACCTTGCCGACAGCTTCCTCATGCCCAAAGTCTCATGTAGGATATGCCACACGCGTTCTTCTGAGATGCCTACTATCACAGCTATCTCGTGCACCTTTAATCGGCGGTCTGACAAAACGATATCGTGTATTTTTGTCACGTTCTCCTCCGTAGTGGCTGTTTTTGGAGCACCTGGGCGTGGATCATCAAAAACCGACGTACGACCACGTTGAAACTCGTTATACCAAAATTTAACGGTCGCCATCGAAGGACAAGTATCCCCATACACTGCATCCAAGCGTTCTTTAATTTCACTGCGCGATTTCCCTTCCAAAAACAAGAATCGAATCACCGACCGATATTGTTCTTTCTCCATTCTTTCAAAAATCAACGGACACACTTGCTTTCACACGCTCTCAAAAGAGAACTACAAGTCCGATCCGGCTGAAATTTTGTCAGTAGCCGTCTACAAGACGGTACTACACTATAGTGTATTTCTCTTGCAATAGTGGCACCATCTAGCGGTGAGGCTAGGTACTTGTCAAATGACCCACGTATATAGTAATATATTGGTCAACGAGGTGAAAGTGATCGGATGAGTTTCTAACCTCACGACAGACCGATCGTGATATCAAACGTCGAAATATCCGCCGATTCATAATTTCCTCATGACGGTTCGGAAAAAAACGCAAAAGCGAGAAAAGATATCAAACTCAAACTCAAAATGGCGGCGATACAGCCTATCTAGAAAAACGTGTTTTTTTTACATATAGCTTCACGGGAGAACGGTTTTCTCGTAAAATATAAGACCTGAAACAAAAACCAAAAAAATGATAATTTATATATTATTAGCTATGAGACTACCTAGAAATTTGCTTTCAAATGTTGCAAAAGTAGCGCACTTTGACGGAAATAAATCGATTTTTTGCCAAAAAAGCAGTAAATTGTTTATAAAAAGAAGTTTACATTTAATCAAAAAACGGCTACGTACTCCCATAAAGAATATGATTGTGAAGCTGCTTTCAAAATTTGAAATCGATGCATGCAGAGCTGGTCGAGTAATCCGTCTTCCGAGATCGAAAAAAGTGGTTTCGAGAAAAACGCGTTTAAAGATGTACGAGCAACTTAGCGCGCGCTCCGAGGCGCTGCGGGCAATCGATAATTGAACCTTTAAATTAAAAAAATCGCTACAGGACCAATTGCATATTGTGTTTATGACACCAAAGTATATTTAGGCAAGAAAACGTCTTTTCAAAATCCTAGAGTGGTGTTATCCCTTAACACGAATGAGGGTTAGGTACATCATCTGTGATCTGTCTTAGATCGCACCCATGTTTAGCGTATATCTATATACATGTAGGTGCCAGAGCAACCCAGCGCCATCATTTCTTGTTCTCGTTTTGGGGACGAGTTGAAAGGCCTCGCTGAACCTCCTGGTATCTAGGCTCCATGCCAAGAAGACTAGATACAGGAGACCGAACTCCTATCCAACCAGAGATTAGTAGGAAGATGTACAACGCTCCCCTTTTCGGCGTGCCTCGGAAATGGCGCTAAATCGCGGCGGCGAGTTCGGGAATATGATTCCCGTGCATTGTGTGCATCGCCTCTGTCGAGGGTGCAGATTCCCTTGTAGCCGCGCGAGTCGTGAGCACCGCCCAAGTCGATATCGCAGTCAGCGTGCACACGAATGGGTAGCTCGGTGGGGGAAAAGTCGCTGCCCCTCGCTCACTCGACAGGCGAACGGAGCGAGGTTTTTCGTCCGATCGAGTTCGTCATATGTGCGGCCGTACTGCGGATTGGAATATGCATTAAATGAATTTCAAATAGAAAAACATCTATCGAGAAAATTGTTTTCTCTCTGTTGGCCGTTTATACCGAGAATGCGGGTTAAAAAAATTAACGACGAACCGCGTTGAAAAATAAAACGCCGAAACGACCGTGGAAGGTTCAAAAAGAAATCTTGAGCCTTTGCCGCGGTCGTTACGGCGTTTTTTTCAACAGTAAACATTATGAATAAGCGTGTATCATAAATGTTTTTCTATCCTCAATGAGCGTCGTGGCTGAGTTGGCAGGGTGACGGATTGACGATGCTTACGGTCCGGGTTCGATCCCTGGTTAATCGACTTTATTTAATCTATTTTTTTCTTCATTTTATATTTAATAAATTCCGAACTTACTCTCGCTTTAGCTATTCTCGCATGTCCAGGCATTATTTATGATATTTAATTCATATATGTTTAATTTTTAAAAAAGTCATTGGCTACCGGGAATCGAACTCGCATCGTCTGCACTCAGAGCCCGCACGCTGATATATCAACCGCGAGGCTCTTGTGACTGCAAACCTGCCTTACGTATACACATCTATCCAACCTTAAAAAAAAATCGCTGCATACCAATTGCATATTGTTTTTATGACCCCAAAGTATTATTGAAGACAAATGAAAACGATTTTTCCAAATTCCTAGAGTGGTGTTATCCCTTAAAGAAAAGAAATTGATTTTTTGATTGTTGTAAATGTATATCCCCTCTTAAAGACTTTAAGGCGTCTGACCACCTTGGCCGGTCGAAAAATGGGTATATTAAAAAAAAAATAATAAACTCGAAAGTATGGGCCGGAATATTTTTTTTTACACAACGTCAGAAAGAGCTTTAAGAATAACGTTAGTAAATTTCTATTCAAAATATTAAAAAATGGCGCCGTTATGCACATTGCCGCGGAGGCCCACCGCACGATGCGCACGGTCGTTGTCCCAGCTGTTACCCGGTCATGTCACATCTGCGAAAAAAAAATCAGCTCATTCGTGAGTAGTGTCGCTACAATGTAGCGGAGCGGTTTTTTTCTCGACCATTAAAAAAATTATGGTGAGCCGAAGAAAAAAATTTGTATTTTTCACCGAAATTATGGCTCACCATAATTTTTTTAATGGTCGAAAAAAAACCGTGACGCTACATTGTAGCGACACTACTCACGAATGAGCTGATTGTTTTTTTTTTCAGATGTGACATGACCGCGTAACAGCCCGGACGACGACCGCGCGTATCGTGCGGAGGGCCTCCGCGACAATGTGCATAACGGCGCCATTTTTTAATGTTTTTAACGGAAATTTATTAACGTTATTCTTAAAGCCCTTTCTGACGTTATGTAAAAAAATAAAAATATTCCGGCCCATACTTTCGAGTTCATTATTATTTTTTTTTTAATATGCCCATTATTCGATCGGCCAAGGTGGCCGGACGCCTTTAAAGAATATCGTACGTGTTAGCGAAAACGGGCAGAAAATTATGAAGCAACTGGTCCACTTCTTTGATGTTCGCTATTTCGGTGTTCGCTATTTTGGACCATCGCTCGTTTGCCTATCTGAGATCTATACTTTCGAAGTTTGTATCCTCGATATATATGTTTTTTTGCTATAAATGGTATTACCAATATTAGATACTCACGTCTTTCCATTTCGGAGATATGGATGTTCTAGATTGTTTGAATCTGTATTTGTATGACTCAAACTGCAGACAATCTAAATACACGTTCTCGAATAAATAATCCTTTAGTGTAATAGTTATTCAATTTCGTCATCGGCCAAAGGATAACATTTTGAATAATTTACAGTTCGAGTAGTAGAAGGGGAGGGTAGTTCGAGTAGTAGGGGGATTCTGGCCAAAGTGGGGGCGAGGGGCGGTTCGGGGACGGGGGTAAGGGGAGGGGTTTGATCATGTGGTGGGGGAAGTGTGTGGTGCGGAGTATACGGTGAAGGGGAGGGGGCGAGGAGCCTATAGCAAGGGGAGGGCGGTGTCTGGCTGTCGCGCGGAGGTCTTGGGCCCATTTGGGGAATTGGCGGAGGGGGATTTGCGGCTTGCGGAGAGGTTGGCGAGTGACGTCACGCGAGGGAAGAGAATGCCTAAAAACACGGGGGTCCACGGAGAGGGGATAACGGTTGTAGGCGCGGGTCAAGGGGGCACCGGCAGCCAGGGGACATTGTAGATGATGCGACAATTTTCTTGGGGGAGGTGGCGTTATTGATACAGGTGAATCGTTTCCAGACAATGGAGGAAAATTTCTCTCAAACATGTGGATATGCATGTGAAAGCCAGCGTCTATGATACACTCTCGGCAACGTAAGGCAATTGTAATGCTAGTTGTCAAATGAGACTTTACAGATAAACTTTTTATGCAGCTATAGTAACGGAGGCCCTTATAAAATTACACTGCATTCGGTCTTGTATTCATTCCGAAAGATAACGTCGAGATGTTTGCATGTGCGAGTATGCATGCAGTGCACCCAGCCAAGAACTCGTGGGACTTGACGAAGAATGAGCTCGAACACGTTCCAAAGACCTTGCTCATAAAATATTGGAGACGACACATTGGTATGCTGTGGGATCGTTTGCCGGAACATCATCGAAACGGCAGTGAAATATTATCATATCTTCCATGCATGAAGCATTACAATACACCTGAGATGTTGGATCATATTGATGGCCCCCCACCTCCGCAACGGAATTGTGAAAAGTGTTGTGAGGGAGACAATACTATTCGTGAGAAAAATAAACGTTCCTCGAAACATTTGAAGTTGTTTCGTCAATGAAAAATGGATTTCTCATTGTCAGCAAAACGGCGGAATTCTTCCCAACGAAGAAGCTGTCTCAAGGTTCCATCGTGTTATCCAATCTCCGACATGAGGGTTGCCCACACCAATTTAGCAAAGCGTTACGTAGTGGACATCATAGACGAGTTCACCGTCTTCTTACCAGCACGGCTCATGAAGGCCTTCAGTCACGGTCCAAAGATGTTCGAGAATATATTGGAAATGGCTCGCAATGACGAACTATACATGAACTATACATGAACTATTATGACGGACAATACAGCAGCATTGCATTCAATAAACAGTGAGCACACCATTGTGCTGGTGCGAAATGATGAGTTCAATGGGATCATCGGTCACTAACATCGTTGAGTTTTCAACATGCTCACAACAATGTATAAAGGATAGCTTTCATTGAATATAAAAATGTTCCACGTTGCTGTTGGATGTAAGAATAAATACAATCGAAAAAGATATATATCGAAATGTTTTTTTATTTAAAAATGTTTTTTTAATCCTCCGCTCACGCAGCGCTTCGTATACACTCAGCCAGATTTTCAGCGATTTTACATTCGCATTGGCGCAATTGTATTTCATATTGAAGAAATGATGGGGACATTCAAAGTCGGAGATGTTTGGCAATTTCTGCAGCGAGGGACAGTCCAGGGTCTCCAAGTCAACAATTTTGGTTGCAGGATCCGTGAATCTTGATATCCATGAGCATTTTTCGAATCCCTTTACGTAGATGGTAGGAGCTCCTTGCAAGATGGTTCGAATTATCGTTCTAGCTGCCTCGTATGGTATATCACCGTGATCCCATCGTAATCCGTGAAAATTGCGTTCCAACCATTTGTTTGTCTTTTTGTATTTGTCTGGTAATGAGTCCTATGCAGATGGTGCGTTGAAGAAAAACGTCAGCGGTTCAGCCTTCTTGTCGTGGAGTTTGACGATGGAAATCTCCTTCAGGACAAAATCGTTGATGGGTCTCTTGAACCCCTGCACATCGACGACGAGCTCCATATTGACTGAAGAGTCCGCAGACAGTTGACAAGATTTATACCAATTTTTCAACCGCACCACTAATCGGATTGTATTCGACAATACGATCATGGAGGATTAAACAGAATGCAGCAGTTTTCGGCGGAATATTCGTTTTCAATTCAAATTCGAGACGCACACCCGCGGGGCCGGCCTTAAGAGAATCATTTTGCTTTGAGCAGTCAATGATGGCGAGGGGGGCTTTTTCTAAGAATTCCGTCTTATTTAGCCATGGTTCAGCTTCTTTGTTTTAATAGGTGAATTGGAAGTTTGTATACATCTCGTAGAGTAAAGCATACTGATTTTGATTGATATTTAGGTTTAGATTTCCATATGGATAGCATTGGGAGTTTAGGTATAGCTTGACATCGCTGATGTTGCAATGATCAAAGTTGCTCGCATTCCTCTCTTTCATATTTTTTCGCCCCGTCTGCAGCGCGAAAATGACATATCGTGGTTTCTCCAACTGATTGGAAGTCTTGACAGACCACACATGCTTAGAGGTGACGGGAAGTAGTGGATATTCATACAATTCCCACGTTCGAAAACTCATGGAAATTGGTGCATCTTTGGCGAAAAATTTCAATAGCTGAATTTTTCGTTGATCTGAGACTGTTACATACGGTACAAGCCATTCGATTTTATGCAATACGAGTTTGTAGTCTTCGGGAGCTGTTTGCATGATGGCATTATCATCAGTCTTCGATTTCGTAAGAATTAGCTCATGCTTGGCATTTACCACAATTTTCCGATAATCTTCGGCAAATCCGAGCAGCATGCTCAGTGGTATACACACATCAAAATTTCCCGATACATCAACAATCTGCTTCGTCTCTTCAACATCGACCCATCCCGTGTTCTCGAGCATAGAGCTCTTAGCTGGACTGAGAGACGAATATCCTTTAATTACACTCGTAATACCGACATTCTTATTACGATCGATTTCTATGGCACTCAACTCATATCGCACTTCTTCAAACAAATGGCAGATGGCATTGTTGACGAGACTTGTGGCAGCGGTTGGCATCCCATCACGCTTAGATAATTTTCCACAGATGTGCAAGGAACTTTTGCTTGGCAGGATGGATAGATCTTGATTTTGAATGGCAATACGTATTTCATCGCTGTTATTAAAGGTCGAAGATGCATATGGTTGATGAGCGTGAATTTCACAATGTATGATGGATTCGTCAAAGACTACGGGCTCTGAATGTTTACGATTTCTTCTTCCATTGCACGCAGCAGATGCACAAAGCATAATAATCTTAAATAATGTTTTACACGCTGTCCCCACGCACTTTCAGACCCAAATTCTTCAAGAGTAGCACGTTTTGAGGTGTGAGCACTTTGGGTGCGGGCCGACGACTGATTGTTTTCACCCATGGTTGTTTGGTGTTATTAGTGACTCTATTAAAGACTATACCCATTATGATTTTATATGCAGCCGTATTGTGAGTACTTCACCGCGGAAATTCACCAAGTCACCGTCCTAATCCACTATTCGAAGTTGTATTGTGTCTATCGTTCGGCTTGTGATTGGTAGATAAATGACATGTGATGGAA
The DNA here is from genome assembly GCA_944452715.1 of Ophion slaviceki. Taxonomy (NCBI): domain Eukaryota; kingdom Metazoa; phylum Arthropoda; class Insecta; order Hymenoptera; family Ichneumonidae; genus Ophion; species Ophion slaviceki. The sequence goes on along the minus strand of OX101784.1, from coordinate 22,271,478 downwards.
CCTCAATGATTTTATATCCTGGAGGGACCGATGGGAAAAATTCATGAATGGTGTGCACTTTTTGTCCGTTAATATACGCACCAGCGGTTATATTGCACTCAACCCGTCGGGCATTCACTTTGAGAATGGCTACTGGAAGATCAGATTCGTGTCTTTTATTCGCTTCCAATTTACGTGCTGTGAAGCCCAGTAGATGTCCAATCGAATCTTCAGGTTCAAAATTTACACCATGATCACACTCGATTTCACTGCACAAAGTATTATGATTAGGTTTGATGTTGATTTTGATGTTTTTCCGTGACAGCTCGGCTTGCGCAAATGTATCAATATCTTCTATTTCATAGCATCCCGTAGGTATTGTCAACACCTCATCTCCCACGTAAAGTTTGTTGTGGTTAATGTCTATATTGGGAATAAAGTTGAATGTTAATAGTTCCACGAGACCGAGAGTATAATTTTTGTTTGGTGAGAGTTCTATAGGGGGAAAGTATTGCGCCTCGAGTATGGATGACGATCCAGATATGGTCAATGTTAAACTATCTTCCATGACGCTAGTACTTTGACAACTAAACTCTCAGCCTTATACTCCACGTATATATAGCATGTACTTGTTTTGTATCGTAATTGTTGACAAAGAAACTTGAGACATAGATGTCCGCATTCAATCGTATCATATTCTTGATATCTCTTATAATTATAGTTCACGCTACCTACACCAAAATATCTCATGAGTTCAGACGGTGGTGGAAGATCGCCGAAACTATCAAAGTACATGACTTTCCATCCAGTCTTTTTGTAGGCAACCCAGTGTGTGCCAGGGCCTACATTTTCATCCAAGTTCACAATCGCTGATTCATATTTGAGTGGCCCGCTCATTGGTAATGTATCCCGCATGTACACGCCACGGAAATGTGGAACCTTCACGACTCTTGCATATTTGAGTAGGTCGATGTCGGTCAATGGTCGGTGTGGTAGCGTTACTTGACGTTTTTTGGCTTGATATGAAGACCCAATCCTTGCTTATACGGTTTCAGATGTAACCCCCTACCCAAAGCAATCACTTCAATTGTTCGATTATGTCGTTTACTTTCATTCAATTCACGTTTAGCCGCTTGAGCAGCATTTACAGCTTTGGCTATACCAGCCGCACCACCCGACAAAGCCCCAGCAGCGCTGAGACCCGCAAATATAGGTATCAGAAACGGCAATAAACCACCAATTTTATGAGGTATAGGTAGAACCCGCGGTGCGCGCACTTTGCCACCTTCAGTCTTTACCGCTACACGAGCACCCTTTAGAGCCGATTTAATAACCGTATGCGGATCATTACTTTGAATCATCGTCTTCTTCGCAGCACGAATAATTTTTTTCAAACCAACGCCGCCCTTACGTGCTGTCTTCATCCCCATGCCAAATTTTCTCTTTGTCTGCATAATATTTGACACACTCCAAGCACTTGCTTTCTCGCCGATGCTAGCGTCTTCAGCGGTAACGCGGTGCCAAGCTTGTTCAGCCAACACTTTATCTGCTGAATGTCTCGCTTCAAGGTTATCTGGATTTTTTGAATATGCAATGTCGTGTTGTTTGCAAGTCGTGTCTAACGGATTAATTCCCGGATCACCACGAGCAAGGCGCTTAGCCAGCTTTGTACCCGGCCCACAATACTGGTACCCAGGCAAATGTAATTCAACAGGGAGTTTGTTGACTAGTTGGTTGACAAAACCTTTACCGCTCTTGCCATGAACGATCATGACTAAGGACAATACTCGACTGATAGACAATCCCTATAAAATGCCTTTTATATTGATTTTCCATTAGTCGTGTGTGAGATGGCGTCCAAGAAACAAACTTTTGGAGGCGGGCTTCCCGTAATCAATTTTGATAAATTTGTCGACGATGGAAGAATGAAGAGGCAAAAACGTCATGGAAATATATTGCCGGATAGCATACGCGCCGTTTTTTGTGGTCCATCGAATTGTGGGAAAACGAATGCACTGCTCACTCTCATAATACACCCCAATGGTTTGAGATTTGAGAATATTTATCTGTATTCCAAGTCGCTGAAACAGCCAAAATATAAGTTGCTCGAACGATTACTCGAACCTGTGAGTGGCGTTGAGTATTATCCATTCAATGAGCATTAACAAGTTATAGCACCAAGTGACGCACAACCCAACTCTATATTCATTTTTGATGATATAGCGTGTGAAAAACAGGATAATGTGAGAGCCTTCTTTTCCATGGGAAGACATGAGATTGTTGACAGTTTCTATCTTTGTCCGACATACACTCGTATCCCCAAACATCTCGTGAGAGATAATGCGAATTTTGTGGTGCTTTTCAAGCAGGATGATACGAATCTCAAGCATGTGTACAATGATCATGTTAATACGGATATGTTTTATACATGCTTTGAAAACATGTGCACGAAATGTTGGAATTCCGACAAGTATGCATTCATCACAATCGATAAGGATACCAATATTAACGAGGGTCGATATAGGCAAGGTTTTGATTATTTTCTGACGCTCGATAAATGACCCGTCATTGATTGCGAAAAGACAGTATCATGTACACACCGATAGCGACAACATGAAGAGCGAACAGCTGTTGAGGGAAAAAGATGGATTGCGTGAAATCTCCAAGGCGAGCGATGCAATCATACGAAAGCATCGAATACTCAAGATTGGAAGAGACATCGATAAGCAGAGAATGCAAAAGGTCTTTAATCCTATAGTGAGACCATTGGAACAATTAGTGTCAAACAAAAACAACGAGGTGGTAAAGATGGAAGTTAAAGACGAAAAAGTAATGGATAATGATGTGGAATATTTGACGAATGGTGTCGAGCCCCAATTCAAGAACGAAACAGAAGATTCTTTTAAGAGTGAAACACAAGACTCGTTTAAGCTGGTATATGACGATGATGATGATGACTCACCAACCCAAAATGTTGATGATTTAATCAGTGAATATCTTCTGTTATTACGTACAAATAGAAAGACAAGCTTAGATGCCTCATATGGTGTAGGGAGCCTCGCGAACAACAAATTAATGATTGGTGGTTCTCCTATATTCTTCGATTCTCAAAATATTCGTGTGCGAGATTCAACCTATCCGAAAACTGTTGGATTAGCAGAGCTATTGTTTCAAAAAGTTCCCAACGTCGAAGCTCTGACACCGAATGACTTGAAAAACTATGAAAAAATCATTATCTCCACGAATGCTCACAAAAAAGCCTCACAAGCCTGGTGAGGCTATACGACATAGTGTCGGTCACAAATTCGATACTTATATCGCAAATATAGTTGATCATCACAAGCACATGGGAAAGGGTATGCCAAAGTATAAGGTGGCGAGAAAAAATACCCAATTGGATTACATTTATTGGGATAGTCCCAATGAGCTAGTAGATCGTCTTCGCTTACTTCTAGCATCAGAAGCAGCTGGAAATTCGTCACATTCAAATGAAATTGTATCGATTGTTGAGGAATTGCGTGAAGCCAAAATTATTTATTAACCCAATATTTGAAATTTCACGCATTATCAACATGAGTGTCGATGTGTTCGGACGCCAACTGAAAAAGAATATCGTCCTCAATAAGCAAGGTCCTCCAGGCAGACCGGGGATTGGGTTTAGAACTACAGCAGATGGTCATTATGACTTGGGGCAAAAACGATTGTGAAATATCGCCAATCCGGGAGAACAAGACGATGCTATCAATCTAAGTGCTTTACATAAAAGATCTCGAACAATCATTAAGAACATACGTAAATAAATAAATGAGAGTAACCTGTTGTTGGTTAATGGATTAGAAGCTACGATGAGAGATATTGCGAGGACGCTCGATGCAGATCTCAAAACTCTACAAGACTTGGTGATTCGCAATTCACACATCATTGCTGAACTGGATGCACGACTAAAAAGACTGGAAAATGAATGAGTAAAAGAACGCTCTCGTGCGGGAGCTGCACAAACCTGCTCGCCGAAACTATCCGCGTCGGCATGTGGACATCCGTGGTTTGGATGAGACCTGGCAAGCTGATCTCGTCGATATGTCGTCGTACGCACATCAAAACTCCAAACATAAATTTCTCCTAACCGTCATCGATACTTTCTCAAAATTCGCCTGTGCCGTACCGATGCGGAGTAAGAATGATAAAGATGCAGCAACCGCACTGAAGTCGATACTCGTAAAGGGACCCATACCGCAGAAGTTACACGTGGATCAAGGAAAAGAATTTTATAATCGTGACTTTAAAACCCTAATGAAAAAGTACAATATCCACATGTATTCAACATATAGCAATTTAAAAGCTTCCATTTGCGAGCGTTTTAATCGTACATTGAAAAACAAGATGTGTGTACAATTTAGTATTCGTGGTAATTATAGGTGGATCGATATAGTTGATAAATTAGTAGCCGAGTATAATGATTCCGTGCACCGCACGATTAAGATGAAACCGCGAAATATCAATGCTGGAAATGAGAAACAGCTACAACATGTCTATAATAAGACTCCATTGAAAAAGTCATCGACATCAAAATTCGAAATTGGTGATAAAGTAAGAATCAGTAAATTCAAGAGTGTTTTCGAAAAGGGTTACACGCCGAACTGGACAACGGAAATATTTACTATATATAGAGTGAAAAACACAAAACCTGTAACATTTCACCTCAAGGACTATGACGATGAACCGATTGCAGGTGGTTTCTACGATCAGGAGCTACTTAAAGTTCAACATCCTGATATTTATCTCATCGAAAAAGTATTGAAGAAGCGTGGTAATCGAATGTTTGTAAAATGGTTGGGTTTCGATAGTACCCACAATAGTTGGATAAGCAAATCTCATTTGTAGCGGATAATAAAAATGTTTTAAATTTGATGATTCTTCTCTCTCTACTCATTCCAGATGCCGAGGCCTTTGTGTCGCAAAGGGTCGACCGTTCTCTTCAGCGTAGCATGTGTTTTCTCGCTTGGGCAGCCTTTTCCTTCTGGCTTTTTCAAACGTGTCTCTCTCACAAAAGTGTGTTAGGAAGGTGTGGAGAAAAATATCGTGATTATAGCAAATTACAATGGGGTTTTTTTCTTTATTTCTTCACTTGAAAAATTGACAAACCAATTCATTATTTACAAAACAATTATTTACAAAGGCGATTATTCTTAAAACATTTACAAAATACATGCTACGATTGTATCCTAAAATGCCCCCATGGTAGCGTTTTCGTGGTTCCGGGTATGATATACCGTTTGTCATCGTGCGGGCTTAGAGCAATTTTTGTCTCGTTCATGGTGTACACTTCATGTAACTTCGATCTTATGCACGATTGTTGGCGCGTCATTTCGATTTGTTCGTTTAAGCATTTCGTGTAATCCTCGAACGAGATCGTTCTTGCAACGATGTTACTCTTAACACCTTTTACTTTCTTTGTATCGTCTTTGCCATCGACTCGCACCGCATACATTTTTGCTTTAAGCCCGACGAATTCCGTCATTATCCGACCATTATTTTCGTCTTTCATTAGTCCAGGGACTTTTTTGTTGACAAGCGGTATATCATACCCATTATCCGCGGGATAGTCGCTAGTATCGAAACGATGAATCTTGCGCTTTATGTCATCATACACATCCTCACACTCAATGTTGTATATGAGGCTGTCCGTATCGATGTACAACACCGTACATTTCTCTTTATACAGAGGTACCATATACTCATGATAAAAGTCATATAAACATGTCTTCGATATGTCGAGTATGCACATACCCACATATATCGGCTTATTGAATTTCACCTCCAGTTTGCGTAATTCGACAGCAATAAGGTTTTCTGAAAAAACGCTCCGGTTACGAAAATTTGGCTTTGCAAGCATTGCCTCTGCACCGTACCTGCCCTCCCATCGTGTCAAAAGCTTAACGTCTACATGATTGCGCACATTTTCCATAGTTTTCCCAAACACTGCATTATTCATCAATTTATAAGAGATTTTTTTCGAATTCATTCTTCGCTTGGGTTCGGAACTGTGTATTAAGCTCAATATATGTTCGTAGCCAGGGTGATTGGGAGAATTGCAGTATTCTGTGAATTTTTTTTTCATTTTGAGACCATGGCGTACACTCTGCTGCAGATTGCGATAATGAATAACATATCGTTCCTTGTTATTCACGGTTGCAAGCAGTTTTTCGTGTTGCTTACCAGGTGGCTTACCATGTGTTGAACAAAACGGCAAGTCCATGTGCGCATCGTGTAGACATTCTGGGTACTCTAAGTCAACCTCAAGAATGTAGCCTGTCAGGGAATCTAGCGCGATCGATGATAAATCGAATGTTGACAAGTCATCGATCCATCGGAAATTAGCATAGGGAAATGATTGACACATTGCCCATCCATACAAATTATTTACATCGAAATACATCAAGTATGATGAAGACTTTGATGGATCGAACGATTCCATGTACTTGTTATTGGCATGCGCGTACCTGTTTGAGCACTGACTCAGACCACCGCGTATACCCCGTTCAACAAATAACACCATGTCAACGTCGTTGAGCAATTCGAAGTTAATGTCTGTATGCTTTAACATTGCATCCCAGGTGTATCCGGGAAGAGTATAGTAATACGCGGGGTCGAGCCTGTAACTTTCGATGCCGGTATTACGAAAGTTCTCAAAAACGTCGGCCAGTAAGAAAACATCGGTCTTCAGGTATAAGTCGCTATATTCACCTAACGTTTGAATAGAAAATCGATCCCATACATCCACGGCATGAGCGTATTCGTTCTCACTTACAGTGTCACCGGTCAAATTGCTGTAGAATGCATCTCGTGGTGGTAGGTGGCAGTCATCCAATCTGTTTACGCTATCAATATATTCATAAGGAAAGACACCCTTCCGAGTTAATAGCATAAAATTATCTGTCGATATGCTATGAAATTGTGACCGCGAAATGTTGAGTTTGTCCGTTGTCAAAAATGATGCCAGTTTATCCAAACTTGCATTGAGGAATTTGTATGAATCGATGAAGCGTAATTGAATCTGGTGTGACTTGTCTGCCGTTTGAACTGTTTTCGTGAAAGAAATGTATTTTTCCTTCGTTATGGGAAGCACGTCGGTTTTTCCTTCGAACGCTGTGGCTACTTCCTTGATGATGAAATGTGCGTCATAACCAGACAAATTATGAAAAACTACAGGAATGAAAAACGACTGCTTATAATTCAAATTGCAATTAGAGTGAGCGGGGCCTCTATAACGTCCAGGCAGATGACAATGATCGCGAACACGTATGTCGTCTTCGACAAATGGTTTCTCACATATATGACACTGAGCGACACTTCGATATTTTACCCATTCATCTGGTGTTAGAGGTATCATGGGAACATTATCCGATAAAATATCGTTGATGCGCAGTGCTAAATTTTTAAGGTTCTCAACGAACCATGAAACGCCGTCAGCACTGCGACGTGAGTGGTATCCTGATAAAGAATTGTCATACGAACAATGTACATAGTACGCAATGCTAAACACTTCATGATGCTGATATATATTTTTGTCGGCAACCTTTGCCAGAACGCACTCGAGATCGGCGTAAATCACGAATGGAAGTCGCTCTTTTCGTTGCAAGTTGTTGAATGTCAGCCATTTGTCCATTGCACTAGGTAATCGAATGGCGCAATCATTCAATTTTCCACAATCCACCTCATGTGCTCGCAATTTGTTCTCCGTGTAAAAGTAGTGCAAACACCTGTAACAAAACGGCGAAATCACTTTTATATTATCAAGGACATAATTACTCATAGGTATATTTTCGAGTGGGGTTTTTACTCACCGATCGCAGATGTGTTTTTTCACTTTTTTTTTGTTCAGCTGCCCGCTCACAAGCCTGGGTAAATTTTTTATCCAGACAAAATGTCCCACGCTGTGGTCCGAGGAATCCGCCACGAATAACAAATTGATGTGTTTATCCAGCTTTTGGCTGCATACTCGAATCGGGACGATGTTTTTCTTTTCGAATGTATATACGTTGATTGAAACTTTATTTTGTGATTCAAATTTCTTTATTTGGTTTAGAGTCATTGGAAAAACAATGCCTTGAAGCTGCAGTACAGTTGAGTAATGAGGATACGAAGATATCATGTTCACATGTGTTTTCGCTGGATGAAGAGCAGCTACCACTGACCACGCAAAACAGGCGTTAACCTTCGACTTTATATTCACCATCGCTTTCTTCATGATTATTTCCCGCGACAAAACAGTTTGACATCCGACACGCATTGGATTGTATTTGTTGATATTTAAAGTTAAGTTCAGTATCCGCGACAATGTCCATCCGCTATCACGTTTTTGAAAATCTTCGATGGATGCTAAGGTAGGCTCGACAACTCGTTGTGTATACCACTCACGTAAATTGGATGTGGTAAAAAGTTCAAAGTTTTTCGTGTTGATACTTTTATTTGCACGTTTGTCACCTGCCTTAAATTCACCATTGAAAACTGTATTCACTTTTACACTGATGTGTTTGTTGATAATGTTTTGCACATGTGAAAGCATTATATCACATGTGTCTTCGAGAAACTGACGAGGTTCAATATGGTCGTTATTGATGACGCAGCCAGTCAGGATACGATTTTTGAACGCTGTATCAATTTCTCGCCAGATCAAACCGCGATCACTGTGTCCGGAGCCCGCATGTAAAAATCGTTTGCGTAAAACATTTTTTAAACCTCCTAAGCGAGCGATTCGTGCTACCAATGATTGCTGATTTCCGAGCGATAATCGCGGTCGCTTAATTCGACTTCGTTTCCAACGGCTCTACACATTGATCACATTGTTGCTCCCACACTATATACTCATCCACCGAATTTATTAGTGCGGCTTGATCGCGCAGATTTTGTTCTAATTGCGGAACGTTCTCAGCCATTTGCACACGCGTTAAACGAAGGCGTCAAGAAATGATGCGAGCAAAGTGACTGCTCGATTAAAAGTGTGCGGCTTTGGGTGCTAGAAGTCGTTTTCATTCGGAAAATTTATTTTCTGTCTTTCTCCTGTATCTTAGAAGTGTGCCGCCTCACCATAGTTTTTTATATTACAATGTTATAAGACTAGTATGGAAGCATGGGAACACAATGAATTCAATTTCGTGCATGAGCGCGGAAGATCTGGTCCCTATATCCAAAATTTGTGCTGGAATACCTACTTCTAATGCATTCATTTTTCAAACGAGTCTCCTATACGCGTTCATATGTATATCCGCATGTTTAAGACAAATTTCTCACCTTTGTTTGGAAAAACGTTTTACCTGTATCAATAAGGCCGCCTTTTCCCACCCAGAGAAATGACGCATCGTCTACGATGTCTCCCTAGCTACCAACGTCCCTCCTGCCGTGTGTCCCCCGCGCCGACAACTGCTATCCACTCCTCCATGGGCCCCGTGGTTTCGGGCATCCTCTACCCACACGGCTTACTCGCTAGACTCCTCGCACACCTCCGCAACCCGCTACATTAGGTTCTTGGCGGGTGCACTGCATGCACACTCACACATGGAAACATCCTGATGTTATCTTTTGGAATGAACACAAAACCGGATGCAATTTAATTTTGTAAGAGCTAGCTTTTGTTACTACAGCTGCATAAAAAGTTTATCTGTAAAGTCTCATTTGACAACTAGCATTACAATTGCCTTACGTTGCCGAGCGTGTATCATAGACGCTGGCTTTCACATGCATATCCACATGTTTCAGAGAAATTTTCCTCCATTGTCTGGAAACGATTCACCTGTATCAATAACGCCACCTCCCCCGAGAAAATTGTCGCATCATCTACAATGTCCCCTGGCTGCCGGTGCCCCCTTGACCCGCGCCTACAACCGTTATCCCCTCTCCGTGGACCACTGTGTTTTTAGGCATTCTCTTCGCTCGCGTGACGTCACTCGCCAACCTCTCCGCACCCCTCGCCGCAAGCCGCAAATCCCCCTCCCCCAATTCCCCAAACGTGCCCAAGACCTCCGCGCGACAGCCAGACACCTCCCTCCCCTTGCTATAGACTCCTCACCCCCTCCCCTTCGCCGCATACTCCGCGCCACACACTTCCCACACCACATGATCAAACCCCTCCCCTTACCCCCGTCCCCGCACCCCACTCGCCCGCACTTTGGCTAGAATCCCCCTAGTCCTACTACTAGTTCGTTACTTTGAGTTTATAATTCTGTCATTTCGAAATCTTTGTCGTTCTATATTTGGCCGTTCAAAGTTTTGGCCCCCATCCCAATGTTAAATGTGTTGAAAAAAATGCCGAAACACACTTATCAAATGTGAAATGTGTTTTGAAAAAAATGCGGATCGAGAAAGACTCAAAGTTCTCTTCGAGCCTTTCTCGATCGTTTCAGCACTTTTCTTCAACAATTTTTTTAAATTAATTTTCTAAGGGGAAAAGTAAAAACTCATTTCCGTATTGGGGGAAACATTAATTTTTTTGTCATATTTGATAATACTGTTTGCACCAAAAATTTGGAACGCCCGCTCGTTTTGAGCAACTTCAACATGCGTACGGTGGGGCGAACGACTGCGTGTTCGGTCGCGACGACGATACCCGCGGCGTCCTCGCTGCGGCCGCTCCCCTCACTCCCTCCGCTGTGCTTTCGATTGCCAGCCCTTCTCGCGCCCTTGGGCTCCCTCGGGTGCCTCTTGCCGCTGCGGCTGCTGCTGACGACCACTTTTCTTTTTTTTGCGGCGCCTAAATTTCTTCTTTGTAACTGTCAAAAATAAATAATACAATGTACAAATAAAATACACTACTTACACAAATTAAGGGATATTTAAAACATTCCGAATTTTTGGCTGATTTTCAACACGGGATAACTCAGAGAAAAATGGTCGTACAGAAAATAAAAAAAAAGGAAATTATAGCTTCAAGTATCTAGTTTTCAGATCTGGACTGTAAAATATTTTAGCGTGGGTGGTGTTCTTGTAATCGTCCGAAAACCAACCAAATTTTTTTTCCAAATTTTTGCTCGTCTTTAGAATGGTCTGTCGACTTCAAATATTTTTTTGATCATACGACTATAAAAGTCTTTTAGACAATTTAATCAGCTTTAATTTGACCTTTTAACGAGCTCCGTACGATGATTTGGCGCGGAGTAATCGCCGATCAAAGCAAAAAAGTCCATTTTAACTTTGACAATCAATTACTCGAGAACTGATGATCGTACAGAAAATAAAAGTAGGGTTTTAGAAACTGCAAAATATTCTCTATGACATGCAATTAGGGGCTGTTGATAAAACATTTTTTTTTGAGTGATGATGTTGACTGAAAAAAAGTTGAAAATTTGCCAATTTAAGAATATTTGGAAAATTTGGTATAACTTTTGATATAATGCATGAACGAAGGATATCGTCGGTAATGTTTTAACCTCCAAGTGTTCCCAAAAAACCCTCAAAGTTGCAAAGCGCTGCGATTTTTTTTTCTTAGTGCCCCGAAGGATTAAATTCATTGCTTCTGTCGAAAATCACCGTAACAAGCAATTTTTCGATTTTTATTTATTTTTTCATCTTCAAAATGTTTTTTTAGCAATGATGCGTAATTTATTTATTCAAAGACATCAATTACCAAGAAAAAATTTCAAAAAAAAATTAAAAAAAAAATCAAATAAAAAAATTCAAATTTTTAGGGTAATTTTGAAAAAAAAAAACTGTTTTTTGTGTTTGTTGAGAAAGTGTATTTCAACAATTGAAGCTGAAAAAAAATTAAAAGTTTGAGATTTGTGTGAAGAGAATCCGTCGACGGAAGGGGGGTATAAAAACAACAAAGGTGGTTTAGACTGGTCAAAAAAAATCGACCAAATTTTTTTTGACAAGAGGAGATCATCGTTAACGCGTGAAAAAAAATTGATTTTTTTTTATTTGAAAAAAAAATTAATAAAATGTTTTTTTTTTATTTCAAATATTTTTTACTTTTTTGTCAAATGTAAAAAAAATGTTTATATCAAAAAATTTTTTTCCACATGTTAACGATTATCTCCTATTGTCAAAAAAAATTTGGTCGATTTTTTTTTACCAGTCTAACTACCTTTGTTGTTGATATACCCCCCTACTGTCGACTGATTCTCTTCACACAAATCTTAAACTTTTCATTTTTCGCAGCTTCAATCGCTGAAATACACTTTCTTAACAAACACAAAAAGCAGTTTTTTGCAAAACTGCTTTAAAAATTTGAATTTTTTTTATTTGAATTTTTTTTCGATTTTTTTTTCTTGGTAATTGTTGTCTTTGAATGAATAAATTACGCATTATTGGTAAAAAAAACACATTTTGGAGATTAAAAAATGAATAAAAATCGAAAAATGGCTTATTACGGTGATTTTTGACAGAAACGATTAATTTAATCCTTCGGGGCACTAAGAAAAAAATATCGCCCCGCTTTGCAACTTTGAGGGTTTTTTGGGGACACTTCGAGGTTAAAACATTACCGACGATATCCTTCGTTCATGCATTGTATCCAAAGTTATACCAAATTTTCCAAATATCCTTAAATTGGCCAATTTTCAACTGTTTTTCAGTCAACATCATCATTCCGAAAAAAAATGTTTTATCAACAGCCCCTAATTGCGTGTCATAAAAAATATTTTGCAGTTTCCGAAACCCTACTTTTATTTTCTGTACGATCATTAGTTCTCGAGTAATTAATTGTCATAGTTAAAATGGACTTTTTTGCTTTGATCGACGATTACGCCGCGCCAAATCATCGTACGCAGCTCGTTAAAAGGTCAAATTAAAGCTGATTAAATTGTCTAAAAGACTTTTATAGTCGTATGATAAAAAAAAATTCTTTGAAGTCGACTGACCATTTTAAAGACGAGCAAAAATTTGTAAAAAAAAATTTCGTTGGCTTTCGGATGATTACAAGAAAACCGCCCACGCTAACAAATTTTACAGTCCAGATCTGAAAACTAGATACTTGAAGCTATAATTTCCCTTTTTTTATTTTCTGTACGACCATTTTTCTCCAAGTTATCCCTTGTTGAAAATCAGCCAAAAATTTGGAATTTTTTTAATATCCCTTAATTTGTGTGAGTAGTGTATTTTATTTGTACATTTTATTATTTATTTTTTACAGTTACAAAGACGAAATTTTGCTCAAAACGAGCGGGCGTTCCAAATTTTGGTGCAAACAGTATTGAAAAATATGAAAAAAAAATTAATGTTTCCCCCAATACGTAAATGAGTTTTTACTTTTCCCCTTAGAAAATTAATTTAAAAAAATTGTTGAAGAAAAGTGCCAAAACGATCGAGGAAGGCTCGAAGAGAACTTTGAGTCTTTCTCGATCGGCATTTTTTTCAAAACACATTTCACATTGGATAAGTGTGTTTCGGCATTTTTTACAACACATTTCACATTGGGATGGAGGTCAAAACTTCGAAAGGCCAAATATAGAACGACAAAGATTTCGAAATGACAGAATTATAAACTCAATGTAACGAACTGTAAATTATTGAAAATGTTATCCCTCGTCCGATGACGAAATTGAATAACTATTACACCAAAGGATCATTTATTCGAGAACGTATATTCAGATTGTCTGCAGTTTGAGTTATACAAATACAGATTCAAACAATCTAGAACATCCATATCTCCGAAATGGAAAGACGTGAGTATCTAATATTGGTAATACCATTTATAGCAAAAAAACATATATATCGAGGATACAAACTTCGAAAGTATAGATCTCAGATAGGCAAACGAGCGATGGTCCAAAATAGCGAACATCAAAGAAGTGGACGAGTTGCTTCATAATTTTCTGCCGGCTTTCGCTAACACGTACGAGATTCTTTTAAGGTGTCTGACCACCTTGGCCGATCGAAAAATGGGTATATAAAAAAAATAATAAACTCGAAAGTATGGGCCGGAATATTTTTATTTTTTTACATAACGTCAGAAAGGGCTTTAAGAATAACGTTAATACATTTTCGTTCAAAATATTAAAAAATGGCGCCGTTATGCACATTGCCGCGGAGGCCCTCCGCACGATACGCGCGGTCGTTGTCCCAGCTGTTACGCGGTCATGTCACATCTGAAAAAAAATCAGCTCATTCGGGAGTAGTGTCACTACAATGTAGCGTAGTGGTTTTTTTCTACTATTAAAAAAATTATGGTGAGCTATAATTTCGGTGAAAAATACAAATTTTTTTCTTTTGCTCACCATAATTTTTTTAATTGTCGAGAAAAAAACCGGTACGCTACATTGTAGCGACACTACTCACGAATGAGCTGATTTTTTTTTAGCAGATGTGACATGACCGGATAACAGGTGGGACAACGACCACGCGTATCGTGCGGAGGGCCTCCGCGGCAATGTGCATGACGGCGCCATTTTTGAATATTTTGAATCGAAATTTATTAACGTTATTCTTAAAGCCCTTTCTGACGTTGTGTAAAAAATAAAAATATTCCGGCCCATACTTTCGGGTTCATTATTTTTTTTAAATATACCCATTTTTTCGATCGGCCAAGGTGGCCAGACGCCTTCAAGTCTTTAGGAAGGGATATACATTTACAACGATCAAAAAATAAATTTCTTTTCTTTAAGGGATAAAACCACTCTAGGAATTTGGAAAAATCGTTTACATTTGTCTTCAATAATACTTTGGGGTCATAAAAACAATATGCAAATGGTATGCAGCGAATTTTTTTTTAAGGTTGGATAAGTGTGTATACGTAAGGCAGGTTTGCAGTCACAAGAGCCTGGCGGTTGATCCTGTGAAAAACGACGCAACCGACCCAACCTCGAGCCAGCGTCACGCCAATCACATTCTACCATTGGCCGATAAACGGCAGCACTACCGGCTTAGTGTTGCGCCACGGTAGGAGTGATCTCTTCGGCCCAACGCTGGCATGTACGGTTGACCAATAGTAGGCTTACCGGAAATCCTAACAGTTGGCCGGGTATTGGCCCAACATTGGGCTAAAGAGATCACAATCATTGGCTGACGGTTGGCGTGATCACCGGCCCATAGTAGGGCTAAGGTCGGCTTCATATTGTTCGCGCAATATTCGGGCTAGTGTTGGCCCAATGTAGGGCTGTCAAAACATCCCAATGCTTAGCCAACAATCGATCCGATTCACAAGTTTCTGTGCTCGATGATTGCTCATCGAAAGAATTATTAGATTTACTAACATCGTTATGCACAATCACTTTTTCGTGGCATGTTTCCAAACTTGTTTCACTATCTACTTGTCTTTTTGTTTCGTTGCCTCTGATCCTAACCTGCTCTAAAGAATCTTCTCATTTTTGTCGTCGTTTTAACACTCGACGTTTCTTAATACTATCATAATAACTCGGCATTTTTTTAATACACCACAAAACTTTAGTATAAATCAATTTTATTTTTAATAAAGTGAATTTCAGATAACAGTAATTGTGTGTTTTTATTATCACAGGACGTAGAAAGATGCATGCAGCGATAATAAAAAAATATATAATAATAATACACGTAAAAAAGCATTCTTGTATATATGTATGGACTATACCGTTCAAAGCCAGTGTTGGGCCAGGATTGGCAATTCGTCAGTTTGCCATGCTAAAAATAAGCATTGGCAAAACCACGGTCAAACGATTGGATCAGACTCAGGGCCTGCGCTCGCCCCGACAAATGGCCGACTGTCATTAATTAGTACTGGCCCAGCGTTGGCTCTTCGATGGTGTACCAAACTTCAATTCGAGACTGGCAAACCTATGATCAACCGATTGGCCCATGTTCGGGACCAACACTGGGACCCCACAGTTGGCTGACAGTTGGTAATCGATATTGGGCCCAAGGTTGGGTGTTCGTGGTTTGCCATGCTTCAAATGAGCACTGGTAGAATCATGGCCAACTCATTGGCCCGTATAAAGGACCAACACTGGGTATTAGTGGTTGGTGCTGAATATCGTACCAAGCGTCGGCCGCATCTTAAGCGCCGGCAAATTTTTCACGGGATATATCAGCGTGCGGGCTCTAAGTGCAGACGATGCGGGTTCGATTCCCGGTAGCCACCCATGTGCGAATGTCGGTATTCCGCCAGAGTTGCCAATACGGCCCAGAGTTGTGCAAGTTCTGGCGACCGACTCTCAGTTGGCGGTACTGCCCCAGTATTGGAAACCGAACGTATCAGTACCGTCCCAGTCTGGGTTACTGAGTCTTGGGTGAAGTACTGGCCCAGTTATGGTAAACTATTTTATCAGTACGGTGCCAGTCCTGGTTACCACGTATGGTTGAGTCTCGGCTGGAGGTACTACGCCAGTACTGGCAACTGAACGTATCAGTGCCGTGCCCGTCTTAGCTACCCAGTCTTGGGTGAAGTACTGCCCCAGTATTGGTAAACAATTTTATCAGTGCGGCGCCAGTCTTGGTAACCAAGGTTGGTTCAGTCTCGGCTGGAGGTACTGCGCTAGCATTGGCAACAGTACCATGCCAGTCTTGGTTACCGAGTCTTGGGTTAAGTACTTCCCCAGTATTGGTAAACAATTTTATTAGTTCAGTGCCAGTCTTGGTAACCAAGGTTGGTTCAGTCTCGGCTGGAGGTACTGCGCTAGCATTGGCAACAGTACCATGCCAGGCTTGGTTACCGAGTCTTGGGTTAAGCACTGTCCCAGTATTGGTAAACAATTTTATTAGTTCGGTGCCAGTCTTGGTAACCAAGGTTGGTTCAGTCTCGGCTGGAGGTACTGCGCTAGCATTGGCAACAGTACCATGCCAGTCTTGGTTACCGAGTTTTGGGTTAAGCACTGCCCCAGTATTGGTAAACAATTTTATTAGTTCGGTGCCAGTCTTGGTAACCAAGGTTGGTTTAGTCTCGGCTGAAGGTACTGCCCTAGCATTGGCAACAGTACCATGCCAGTCTTGGTAACCAAAGGTGGTTCGGTCTCGGCTGGAGGTACTGCGCTAGCATTGGCAACAGTACCATGCCAGTCTTGGTTACCGAGTCTTGGGTTAAGTACTTTCCCAGTATTGGTAAACAATTTTATTAGTTCAGTGCCAGTCTTGGTAACCAAAGTTGGTTCATTCTCGGCCGGAGGTACTGCGCTAACATTGGCAACAGTACCTTGCCAGTCTTGGTTACCGAGTCTTGGGTTAAGCACTGCCCCAGTATTGGTAAACAATGTTATTAGTTCGGTGCCAGTCTTGGTAACCAAGGTTGGTTCAGTCTCGGCTGGAGGTACTGCGCTAGCACTGGCAACAGTACCATGCCAGTCTTGGTTACCGAGTCTTGGGTTAAGTACTTCCCCAGTATTGGTAAACAATTTTATTAGTTCAGTGCCAGTCTTGGTAACCAAAGTTGGTTCAGTCTCGGCCGGAGGTACTGCGCTAGTATTGGCAACAGTACCATGCCAGTCTTGGTTACCGAGTCTTGGGTTCAGCACTGCCCCAGTATTGGTAAACAATTTTATTAGTTCGGTGCCAGTCTTGGTAACCAAGGTTGGTTCAGTCTCGGTTGGAGGTACTGCGCTAGCATTGGCAACAGTACCATGCCAGTCTTGGTTACCGAGTCTTGGGTTAAGTACTTCCCCAGTATTGGTAAACAATTTTATTAGTTCAGTGCCAGTCTCGGTTACCAAGGTTGGTTCAGTCTCGGCTGGAGGTACTGCGCTAGCACTGGCAACAGTACCATGCCAGTCTTGGTTACCGAGTCTTGGGTTAAGTACTTCCCCAGTATTGGTAAACAATTTTATTAGTTCAGTGCCAGTCTTGGTAATCAAAGTTGGTTCAGTCTCGGCCGGAGGTACTGCGCTAGCATTGCCAACAGTACCATGCCAGTCTTGGTTACCGAGTCTTGGGTTAAGTACTTCCCCAGTATTGGTAAACAATTTTATTAGTTCAGTGCCAGTCTTGGTAACGAAGGTTGGTTCAGTCTCGGTTGGAGGTACTGCGCTAGCATTGGCAACAGTACCATGCCAGTCTTGGTTACCGAGTCTTGGGTTAAGTACTTCCCCAGTATTGGTAAACAATTTTATTAGTTCAGTGCCAGTCTTGGTAACCAAGGTTGGTTCAGTCTCGGCTGGAAGTGCTGCTCCGGCGTTGGCAACAGTACCATGCCAGTCTTGGCTACCGAGTCTTGGGTTAAGCACTGCCCCAGTGTTGGTAAATAATTGTATTAGTTCAGTGCCAATCGTGGTAACCAAGGTTGATTGCGTCTCGGCTCGGAGTACTGCCCCAACATTGGCAACAGTACCATGCCAGCCTTAGTTTCCGAGTCTTAGGTTAAGTACTGCCCCAGTTTGGTAAACTCTGTGTGCTGGGCCGACATATATTTCATATCATTGGCGTACCGACTATTTAATCTCACATATATATAGTGAAAATATTTATTTACAATATATTCGTTACATTTCTCAATCATTCGAGATGCAGGAGTGTTACAGCATATCTACTTCCTTCAACAGATAATAATATACATTTGTCAACAATATTGGCAACTGAGTACATTTTCGTTGAAGAAATTCGGCGTCCTATCTTATAAATGCCTAATCTAGAAGAAGCCATGGGAGTTGTAAAAGCATCTCCTTTATTTTCGAGAGCTTGTCCTTTCAAAAATAGCTTTCTTGAATTGTCGGAAAACATACGCGAGATTTGAATAATCTCACCATTCGCTAATTTTACAATATTATCAGGTGTCGCTACGCATACCGTCATAGTTTTTATATTTATTTTCGTATATTCAAGTGTATTGATTATTTCCGCTCCTCGTTTGGTTTGTTGTACGCGATGTTTACAGTTGTTAAAGCCAACATCATATTTTTGAATGGTTGATGAAATTCTGTCGTTTTCAGATAAACGTCTAAAAACCTGAGCGATAGGATTTCTCGGCATTCTGACTAGTCGTTTTATGTAACCCAAACAATTTTCAAATGGAAATGATGAATATTCTGTTAACGCAGCTTGCATGTGTCGTACATCATCCGCCAAATGAATCAGATTGTGGAAATTCATAACTTGCGAATCATTTCCATACTGAGTTGGCATATCTTTAAAAAAAATTCGAAGGAATGATTCAGCTTCGTTTGTGTATATTAATGCCCAGGCAGGGCTACACAATATGCGACATGCTACAAAGAGATGTAAGAAATGACGGTAACCCTCTAGTGACAATACTTTACGTAAAACTATCCCTCCGGCATACAGTAAGACGAATCTATACTGAGTCGCTTTCCAATTAGCTATGTCTGTCACGTCGAGTATTTTTCTTTGGAATTCCGTCGTTATTTGTGATGACAATGACAGTAGAAGTTCTGTAAGGTGATATCGCTCTCGTCTTCCAATGCTGCCCTTTTGTTTTTTGACCGAAAGCCATTTTTCGAAGAGTTGTTTCATAACCCCACAGCACAACAAGTGCATATAATCTAGGACAACTCCTGTGACGGGATCGAATCCCGGAATACGGACCAATGGCGAAATAATATTTGGCAAGTGATGTTCAGGATAGCGCTTTTCTATGAATGAATTGGCGGTACGTAATCTACAATTCATTTTCGGGTAAACTCTTCTTCTGTTGACAGTCTTTCCGTGGACGTTGCATCGTTCACAACCATAAAATCCGGTGTGTCCTTTGCAACATTTAATGAAAGCCCGAGCCGGAGTATCACAAACAAATGCCGCAATTCGGAACGAAAACGAAGTATTCTCAATGTCAAGTCCTCGCGCGATCAGTCCCGTAACTTCATTAACAAAATCGTCGAAATAGTTGTTAGCATCATGAGGCTTTGAATCACCGCAGTACAATGCCACTACCAAAGGTTTGCAGTAGTAGTCTTTGTGTAAAATTTTCAGTAATATTGGCCACATCTGTTGTTTAGAACGGGCGTATATGGGTAAACCATCAACGTTCACTAAAACTCGCAATTCCTTATTATTATATCCGGATGTGGCTAATTGCTTTCGGAGTTGAGCTTCGATGCCAAGGTACATGTAGGAACCATAAGTACCTTTCTTCGTAAGCATAGGCCTAATTCGATCTTCGGTTCTTTGTGTATGCAAAAGTGTTTCCGCAGTCTTCGGAAGATCGGTATGACCTTCAGACCTCAAAATAGTCAAAAGATCGTTCAATAAACTGTGCGTGACATGATTCACGTGCTTTATTGCACAATCTCGAAGTTTGTCTCCTAGCGTTTTTTTATCTTCGAATGAGTTGGATGCTTCCACGAGTTCAGTCGCATCAGAGAGCCAACTAGATTCTTGCGACTCGTCATTGCAAAAGGATTCTGATTCGTATGATGTCTCTGATAAATGCACGTCGATAAATGATCTAAAACAGGAAAAAGGATGAACACATTAAAATAATGCAGGTGTATGTTTTAATGGTTCATTTTCATAAAATACGCTGCTGCTATCGCACTGAACAGATCGGACGGGTTCTCATTTAATCACCCAGTTTAAAAAATAATAAAAGATAGGATCTCTTTAATGTTTCTGATTGAGGATGATTCAATTGCGCGTTTAGCGATTGAATGAAGACAATTACAGACAGAATTCATCCTAATATCTCAGGCAAATGAGATAGCTCTACCGACCTCTACCCCTGACTTTTGATAATTAAACGAATAAAGATCTCTATTACTGTCCCAAGTCTGAAAAACTATACTTTTCAATATATTTTTGGTATAATCTTCGTACAAAAAGCAACTCTGAACGACAGTTAAAAAAGAAATATATGTGCCACGGAATTTTTTCATAATTTCAAATGTCGACTTATTATTATCATTTTGTAAATGATTTACCATTATCCTACATAAAAGGCAGATCCTATTAAAACATGAAAAATGAAATATAAAAAAATGTCTAACCAAATCCGGAAGGGTCAGCGTCAGACATCGCTTGAGTCGACATGGAACGGCTCATATACAATATCTAACAAGTAAACATATCTGCATCATATCGTGAAGTTTAGTTGAATTGTCTAGGTAACAACCAAGTGAATTGCTTGAACTGTGGAATTTCTAGTGCATAATATAACGTTTTTACTACTTACGCATTACTTGTTTCGTTAAATTCTCCAAAATTATTGTGTTGTGCGGATCCTTGTGCAATCAAACCGTCCGTACTGGTGTTGGGCGGAATTGTGATCGCTGAATCTCCTCGGTTTAATGGTTGACCGTCCGCACCAGCGTTGTTAGAGCTATGCATAAATCAAAATGGTGCCTTATTAACAATGCTACATATTGTCGTAATATATAAATCTTAAGTATAATACGTTAAAGTAAGAGTGTTAAGGTAGCTTTAAAACCAAAAACGCTAAATACTTCGCGGTCATACTGACAAGGGGACAGTACGGCAGTCGGATTTTTGTAATTTTTCGTACTCATGGTACGTGAAGTTCAGAGCTCGAATATTAATATCCCAAAGCAGTTCGACGCCATATTCAGAAATTTTCGAGAAAATTGACTTTGAAGTTTTCGAGCGCACTCTTATCCCACAAATATGCAACGATATTCGACCCGGGCTCGTGGCGTACCCGGTAGCGCTCGAGTCTAGTAATCGCGGGGTCGCTGGTTCGAGTCTCACTTCGAATTTTTTTTTCTTTTCATTTTTTTTTAATTCGCATACCTCTGTCATTTAAATATCCCGATAAATTTTTGTTGTATATAATCACATTATTATATATAATTAATATAATATATCTATATATGTTTATATATGGACAAAATCCATATATAGTTATTTATGTACAAAATTCATTATAGTTATACATAATTATATATTTTCTCATATATTATTTATATATAACAATAGGTGATTATTTATAAAAAAATAAATAAATAATCCCGGGATAAAAATCATAAAATCTATGCTAATTCACATATATGTAATTATAATTGTCAATGATAAATGCAAGTTTTATTTTTGATTATCTCTTGCTTGAAATTGCGAATAGGCGACGTAAAAATATCCAGTAATAATATTTACATAAACTCCCTTGTATATTAATAGGAATATAAATAGAAGAATAAATGTTGAAATATGTGAATATAACGCTTGCTTTGGCAATTTCAACATTTATTCTTCTATTTATATTCCTATTAATCTACAAGGGAGTTTATGTAAATATTATTACTGGATATTTTTACGTCGCCTATTCGCAATTTCAAGCAAGAGATAATCAAAAATAAGACTTGCATTTATCATTGACAATTATAATTACATATATGTGAATTAGCATAGATTTTATGATTTTTATCCCGGGATTATTTATTTATTTATTTATAAATAACCACCTATTGTTATATATAAATAATATATGATCATATATGAGAAAATATATAATTATGTATAACTATAATGAATTTTGTACATAAATAACTATATATGGATTTTGTCCATATATAAACATATATAGATATATTATATTAATTATATATAATAATATGTGATTATATACAACAAAAATTTATCGGGATATTTAAATGACGGAGGTATGCGAATTAAAAAAAAATGAAAAAAAAAAAAAAAAAAATTTCGAAGTGAGACTCGAACCAGCGACCCCGCGATTACTAGACTCGAGCGCTACCGGGTACGCCACGAGCCCGGGTCGAATATCGTTGCATCTGTGTGGGATAAGAGTGCGCTCGAAAACTTCAAAGTCAATTTTCTCGAAAATTTCTGAATATGGCGTCGAACTGCTTTGGGATATTAATATTCGAGCTCTGAACTTCACGTACCATGAGTACGAAAAATTACAAAAATCCGACTGCCGTACTGTCCCCTTATGAGCTCGGGCTTTTCCCAGCATTGGCAGTTACGCAGTTTTGTTGTAAAACGCAATTTGTTCTAAAACCGGATTTCTATATTACTACATATTAAAAAAAGGAAAATGTTTAATGGTTTATTGTCGAAGACAATCTGCCAAAACGCATTGTTAAATTTACGAATACCAGGCAGTAAAATGTATTGAACGAGAAAATATTTAGGTATGTATCTCCCATACAATCCCAACCAAAAAGAGTTTTGGTGAGAATTTCAAGTACTTCGTGTTAAGGCAAGAAATTGAAAAAACAACAACCATTTCAAAGATGATAATAATATTCATTTCCAATAATAACAATGACGGTAAAATTATGTAAATAAAAAAAAATGTTAAACCACGCGGATCAAAATACATTAAAAAAAGTTTAGCTTCATCCATCGAGCTCAAAATTTTACGAAGATATAATACCGTATCCACATTGAAAAAATTTAAACGCGTTTTTCAAGTCGGTGACGACTATAATTAAAAAACCACTCGATGGATTTTGATGAAATTTGGTGTGCTTATTGATAGCATTAAAAACTAGTTCTTAATCAAAATTTTTTCATTTTTGTTGAAAATTTATATTTTTTTAAAACAATAAACGAGCGAATTTTTTGCTCGACAAGCGAAAGTTATCTATCGGAAGCCGCCACTTCGTAAATTAAAAAAAAAGCTTCGATTAAAGACTAGATTTACTATTAAACTAATGATTTTTTTTTTTGTTTTTTTATTTCGGATGATCCAGTAAAATTTTATGATGGTCACCGTAAAGCACTACATGCCGAAGGGGGTCCGACAAAGATGGCGATATTTTTATAAATAATCAAGATTTTGCTTTGAAAATTTGTACAAGTCAACTTGAAATATAACGTAAAAAGTCTGTGTAACCACTTTTGTAAAATAAACTTAATTACTATAAAGATATTTAAAATGCTCGTTTTTTCACGCCTCTGACTGCATTGTATAAATCATCGATTCATACAATGTAATATGCGCTTACCTGTTTCCCAGGTGGTCGTTAAATTCTGCAATGTCTGAATCATGTCGGCTGGTAGAAACATCACCCATGGAGCTTATATTTGATGAAATATTCATCGTCGATGCACTGGAATTTAATCTTTCATAACTAGAATTGTCGGTCTCACTATTATTAGCCTTCTCTTCGAGTTTCAGTGCTCGGTACTTTTGCGTTCTGTATGCCATTGTTGTTCAACAGCGAGTGTTTCACGTCGCCTAAAGTTGTGTATTATTACGGGGTATATTATTTGAAGAAAAAAAAAGCGAAACTCGGACACATAGATCGATCGAATTATCATGCGACGAAAATATTTTCTTTTCCTTCGAGGACTTTTCTCAACCACTACAAGACACCACGTGACGGCCGAGTCGAGAATTTGTCATCCGACGCTACGCCGATATAGTCAACCGCGTAGCAGATTTTCTTTGTGCTCAGCTATAAGGGAGGACAAAGGCTAGGCTTGTGTGACGATCTCGGCCTGCGATTGGTGAGGCGTTCGAATTTTTCCACATGTACGCTACGGACCAACCTTATTCGGTCGCCTTTTGTATCTTTTATATGTTTTTAACAATAGATTTTTGCCAATATCCATCGTACGCTATAGTCTAGACAATAGACGTATTAAAATTACCTAGAATCAAAACTATTCTAACAGATGGTCGATCTTTAATTTAAATAGAAAATATTTTCATACTCAAAGATCCTCAAACTGAGCACCCAAGTGTGTTATTGTATTGGTGTATTAGGGTGTTATCACACTGGCGATTTGCGAGCGTGTTTCTAGCAAGGATATCGGTCACGCACTCACCGCGCGTGCGCAGCGAGCTCGCCGCTCGTGCGCAACTTGTAACTGCACGTTTACAGTCCGCTTTTTGGACCGCGACACCGCGCGTTTCACGAACGCGCGTTTACCGCGCGTTTGCCGCGCGTTTTTCAGTCCAGAAATTAGATTGTGTATCGCCCATTGCGTGTGTATAGCGTCGTCTCCGTGTAGAAAACACGCCGTGTGCGCAGGCCCTTACTCTTGTTACGAATCGCCTTGCTGGAAAAACGCTTCCAAATCGCCAGTGTGACAGTGCCCTTAGTCATCCGCGCCGAACGAGCACGCGGCGGTTGACGAATACAAAGACGCAAAAACATTCGAACGTTCGACAGCAGGCCCGCGAGGCCCGTCTTGTGCCTCGATTGGAACAGTGCAAAAAAACGGTCAACGGTGAACTGTGAAATTTTCGGGTGGTAAAAACTAATTATTTTCGCAAAGATGGATTCGTCGGGTGACGAGAGTGAAAAGGTAAGAACAATAATCATTAAATATTCTAAACTTATAAAGAAAGATGTAGTAGTGTAAGCGCCAAGTGATGCTCGTCTTTGTATCGTGGTATAAAAATTTCAGAAACCCAGTCAAACGGTTTGCCCATAGCAACATTTAGATTTATCTCGAACATTTCAAAAGAATAATCGAATTGCTATAATTTTTTCAAATTTTAAGATGCTGATTTGTTTTTTTTTTTAATTTTTTTTTCCATAGCGTAATCTCCCGATACAATTTTTGGTGTTGAAAAATCAACCAATAATAATGTAAAGAACTTTTGTTTGCATAATAACTAGATTGAGAATTAGTGAAATAAGAATTAGTGAAAAAAACAATTGTCCAACAAAAAAATAGGTTCCCCATTCTTTTTTTCGTTTCTAACCAGTTCGTAGACTTTTCGAAATTCGGACGAATTTGAAAAAAACTACGGTCTTGAAAAAAAATTTCATTCTGAAAAACGAACGAAATGTGACAATTTTTGGTCATGATTTTGTAACAAAAGATTATAACAAAGACACTTGAGAATATTCCGGGTAATTAAATTAATAGTTGCATTGAACTTTTTGGGAAAACGGTCTTTCAAAAAATGTAAGAATATTCTGAAAAGTTAAAATATATTTACAAATATTAATGAATTCACTTATCGCGAAAAATTAATATTTCGTCTACATATGGGACAATTTTTTCCCTAATTATAAATTGTTTAGCCATATTGTTCTGCAAAATCAATGTTCTGTTTCCACGTGATTGCGTTTGTTTCATAAATAATATAATTTTCCCTAAATATAGGTAACAGACAAGAAGGGGTTCACCATTGTCTCCTTTTTAAAAGAAAAAAGAAGGGGCAAAATTCTCATCGAACTCGTACCAAATTCATGGCTCATGCAAGAGAAAGGTGGCGAGTGGCTTTGCTCCTTCCTACCGAAACAGGCAGACGCCACCGCGCTTATTGAAAAAGGGCAGCCACCGGCTTCAGAGTGGAAATTATTTCCTGTCAAATGCATAAAAAGTGCAGGTATATTTTTCATTATAACTATAATTTAAACTTCCTGTATGGAGAACTCAAAACTTAATTAATAGACTTTGCATCGATTTTCAAGATTCTTTCGACCAGGGGATGCGAAGGTTGGAACGTGCGTATAAAGAAGCGGACATCGTAAGCACAGAAGTCGACTCTCACACAGAGGACCAACAACTTAAGGGCGCTGAAGACTTGTCATCAGGTACAGTATTATCAGTCGATAAATAATTGATTAGTGTTAACTTGAAATATTCATCAAACATTAAATTGGAATGTTACGCACTGCAAAAAAAAAAATAATTTAAATAGAATCTATTTAAATTAAATAGGTTTTTTCCTTGTCTCACAGCCTACTACGATCATACTTGTTTCAAAGATATTTTTGTTGCTTCAGTTATTCTTTTTAACTCTTGTCAGTCACATCTCCAGATTGTGACGTAAGAGTCATTGGGGATGTAATCAACGCCACTCACTTTGGAGAGTGATAAATAATTGAAAAATTGAAGAAAAAAATACTACAATGCATTTTCACCCCTTGTGTGTAAGACCATGCGGATTATTTTCAAGTCGTGTAATTTTTAATACAAAAAAGTCGAAAATCTCAAAATTTCTGGAAGGTATCGCAGGTCGAACAACGGCTGGGGTTGATTCAACTCCCGATGACTGTTAAGTGTTAAGTATTAAATATATTCAAATTAAACAAATAAAGATTCGATTCAAATAAATCTTTATTTGCTTACAATATACACTGTAAATCTAAGTGTATTGTATGCATAAAATATTTCATAAAACCAAAATAAAATTAATCACTTAATTGAGAGTTTCACCACAACGATTTTTATCGTAATCCGTCATTTCCTGGCCTTTTGAAATATTTTTTTTCGAATGAAATATTTGAATGAGAATTGAACCTAAAACCTACGTACGCATAGAGCTACGCACGCTGCCCCTATGCTACTGAATACTAATAACATTTTAGTCGCAGATATGGCATGAGAGACCAAATGAATAACTAATTATTTATTGTATCAAAAATTATATCAATTAGTAAATATCATTGTGATAATTAAAGTTTTATCGAATAACATGTTATATATTTTTCTAACATAACCTGTATGTGTGTGTGTGTGTGTGTGTGTGTGTGTGTGTGTGTGTGTGTGTGTGTGTGTGTGTGTGTGTGTGTGCGTGTGCGTGTGCGTGTGCGTGTGCGTGTGCGTGCGTGCGTGCGTGCGTGCGTGCGTGTGTGTGTGTGTGTGTGTGTGTGTGTGTGTGTGTGTGTGTGTGTGTGTGTGTGTGTGTGTGTGTGTGTGTGTGTACATATATACATATATACATATGTATATATATATATACACATATATTCATATGTAAACACACACACACACACACACGCACACGCGCGCGCACGCGCACGCGCACGCACACGCACACGCGCACGCGCACGCGCACGCACACGCACACGCATACGCACACGCGCACACGCGCACACGCGCACACACACACACACACACACACACACACACACACATACACATATAATGTTAGAAAAATATATAACATGTTATTCGATAAAACTTTAATTATCACAATGATATTTACTAATTGATATAATTTGTGATACAACAAATAATTACAGTTATTCATTTGGTCTCTTATGCCATATCTGCGACTAAAATGTTATTAGCACTCGGTAGCATAGGGGTGGCGTGCGTAGCTCTATGCGTACGTAGGTTTTAGGTTCAATTCTCATTCAAATATTTTATTCGAAAAAAAATCTTTCAAAAGGCCAGGAAATGACGGATTACGATAAAAATCGTTGTCGTAAAACTCTCAATTAAGTGATTAATTTTATTTTGGTTTTATGAAATATTTTATGCATACAATACACTTTGATTTACAGTGTATATTGTAAGCAAATAAAGATTTATTTGAATCGAATCTTTATTTGTTTAATTTCAATGTATTTAATATTTAACACTTAACAGTCATCGGGGGTTGAATCAACCCCAGCCGTTGTTCGACCTGCGATACCTTCCAGAAATTTTGAGATTGTCGACATTTTTTTGTATTCAAAATTACACGACTTGAAAATAATCCGCATGGTCTTACACACATGGGGTGAAAATGCAAAGTAGTATTTTTTTCTATATTTATTTTATAGAATTTTATATATATATATATAAGGGTGGCCCTTGATATGGGTAAAAAAAAATTGATCGCGCCGCCCTCCAAAACGGTTCCAAATAATAAAAAAAAATCTACGCGAAGCCCCAGCTATGTCCGTTAAGAGGAAGGCGTGCCTGTAAGCATGAACTTAAATTTAAATATCAATTTTTCTTCATGATTGGGGAAATTTCGATTTTTAAAATCTAGTTTATTTGTCAATTTTTCAACACGATATTTCTGTGGTTTAAATAAATACATTCGTACCGAACGAACTAGTATCGATATCTTATGTGTACCTTTTTTAAATATTATGTTTTTTCCGACCAATTGGATGACTTGTGCGAATAAATAATTTCTTTGTTTTCAATAAAACGAACAAGCTCGCCAAGTTTAAAATCCTACCAAGTTAAAAATGTCCCTATGGATTTTTGCGAAAGTAATTTTCAAATACATTTTTCATCCACACCACTCGAAGTCTGATCTCAGTGAAATATTAATATGTTTGTATCTCAGCACACAAGGAATATGTCTAACAAAATTAAAAAAAAAAAAAAACAATTCTGGCTAATCCGGAAGTTCGATGTGAATGGTTTATCGTGAATTTATATCCTTTGTACTTAATAGATTTTTCGGACAAGATGCAAATATAAAGTTTGATTTTGATGTGATTAAAAGCCTTCGACAGCAGCTAAATCGAACTATTGTTCCAAAATAATAGGATGGCAAAACTGAACGCTCATCAAATCTAGTATGGAGGACCTTATTGTTTGATCTGTTTATTGAATACCAATTCAAAATAGCTACGGAAAGTAGAAAAAAAAATTGACAAATAAACTAGATTTAAAAAATCAAAATTTCTCCAATCATGAAGACAAAAGGATATTTAAATTTAAGTTCATGCTTACAGGCACGCCTTCCTCTTAACGGACATAGCTGGGGCTTCGCGTAAATTTTTTTTATTATTTGGAACTGTCTTGGAGGACGGCGCGATCAATTTTTTTTTTACCCATATCAAGGGCCACCCTAATATATATATATATATATATAATTCCTCTTTCTCTTTTCACCCTCTCTACCCCTACGTCCTTTTGATGAGTGTTGCAATAAAGACAGACCATAAGTTCAAGCTAATAGAAAAATAGTTGACTCTACGAAAATTTTATTTAATGTAAATTTTTAAAAATCAAATAGACCCATTTAGTGAATTCAACTAAATTGTTTTTTGAACATATGAAACCGAATCACAGAATGATTAGGATCAAATAAAATATTTAGTTATTGGACGATATTAAATAGATTTTGATTTGAATAAAAAATATATTTGAAATAAATTATTTTAGTAATGAAGTGCATTAGGAAAATGTTGGTTCTACAAAAAATCTAGTTAATTCAAATGAAAAAGAATCAAATAGACGCGGTTAGTTAATATCAATAGAATTTTTCTGTCAGTGCAATTTTCATATATTAAATTTACATTCCAACTGAATGTACTTTTTTTAATGAAATAAAAACCCCAAGTCTACACTGACAGAAAAATTCTATCAATATTAATTAACCGCGTCTATTTGATACTTTTTTATTTGAATTAACTAGATTTTTCGTAGAACCAAAATTTTCCTATTGCATTTCATCATTAGAATTATGTATTTCAAATATATATTCATTTATTCAAACTAAAATATATTAAATATCGTCCAATAACTAAATATTTTATTTGATCCTAATAAATCTGTGATTCGGTTTCATATGTTCAAAAAACAATTTAGTTGAATTCACGAAATGGATCTAGTTATTTTTTTTTAATTTACATTAAATAGAATTTTCGTAAGTCAACCATTTTTCTATTAGATTGAACTAATGGTCTGTATTTATTGCAACACTCATCAAAGGGGCGCGGGGGTAGAGAGGGTGAAGAGAGAGGAATTATATATATATATATATATATATATAGGTTATGTTTGAAAAATCTATAGCATGTTATTTGTTAAAACTCTCTTATTATCACAATGATATTAACTAATTGATAAAGTTTATGTGATACAACAAATAATTATATGTATTCATTTTGTCTCTTATGTTATATCTGCGACTAAAATTTTATACGCACTCGGTAGCATAGGGGCAGCGTGCGTAGCTATGAGTAGGTAGGTTCTAGGTTCGATTCTCATTGAAATATTTTCTTCGAAAAATTAATTTAAAAAATCCAGAGAATGATGAATTACGATAAAAAATTGTTGTGGTAAAACTCTCAATTAAGTGATTCGTTTTAATTCGGATTTATGAAAAATTTTATGCATATAATACACTTAGATTTACAGTGTACGTTGTAAGCAAATAAAGATTAATTCGAATCGAATCTTTATTGAATTTGAATCTATTTAATATTTAAAAAGATGATCTGAAACAAATAAAAAATATCTTTGAAAGAAATGTGATCGTAGTAGGCCGTGAGACAAGGAAAAAAAACCTATTTCATTAAAATAGATCCTATTTAAATTAAATATTTTTTTGACAGTGTAACGGATAGACGTATAACGATAGACACATAACGATAGACACATAACGATAGACGTATAACGATAGACACATAACGATAGCCGTATAATATTCGCTTATCATATTTTCCAGATGACGTCAGCAGCAGCACCTTTTCACCTCGAAGGTCCAAAAAGTTAAAAAATAGTGAAGGGAAAACTGATACCGCCGATGGACCTCCAATTTCCTGTGGTCAGTTTTTCATTTTTTGACTACGTTTTTATTAACTCGCTTTGCTTGTTATCTGTTTGTCTGTTCGGTACAAATTTTGCAATCGATTTTAAACTAATTTCCGGATGAGCTAGATACTTGAAACTTTGAACATAGCTCACTTCTGGGTAACAGACGGACAAGCAAGTATATCACAGAGAGAGAAAAAGAGAAAAAAATTGTAAAAAAATTGATAAAAAAAATATAGTTTAGTGAAACAGAAACAATAAAAATAATAATACTAATATTAATAGCGAATAGTGCATTAGTGCCGATTTCGACGATGGTCAATGAGACAACCCCGCAAGGCAAGCGACGCCTAGAGAAGGAGAAGAAAAATTTCACACATACAAGACTAAAAAGCAGAAAATAAAATTATTTCAACAAAAAAATGTAAACGCCGTTTTTAAAACGGACTAGAAAGTATAAAATAATTTCTCCTAGCCCCATACAGATTTATAACCCAATATAGATTCCTAATCGCATACAGATTGTTCTGAAAAGTTGTGATTGTGAATTTTTAATGGCTATGAAAAAAACTTGTAAGATTTGAATCGAAAAACGTGGGGCGCATGCATAGATAATAGTAAGGAGTGTAGAGGTAGCTGTCGTTGAGATAACTCACACAACAGTTCATATCATTTGCTGTATAATAAAATTGTTAGTGACTTAGGTGAACTATTCATGGATCACTTATCTATTTTTAGTTAGCCCCACGTTTATCGTTGTCAATGTTACAAGCATTTGTATAGCTATTGAAAATTCACCATCACAAATTTTCAGGACAATCTGTATGCGGTTAGGAATTTGTATTGGGTTATAATCCTGCATGGGCTAGGAGAAATTATTTTATACTTTTTAGTTCATTTAAAAAACGTGGTTAAATTTTTTTTATTTAAATAATTTTTTAGTCCCCAAAGATTATTTACATACATTCCCAGCCAAAAGTAAATTTCAGTGAACATTTTAACTACTTTACGATGAAATGAAAAAAAAAATCCACCTAATTGTGTACGTTATAAACATTAATTTTGCATAATAATAATTCAAATGTATTATTAACAAATTGGTAGATAAAGAATTGTACAATAAATTGAAATTAAAATTTTCATTTTTCGTATGAAATAATTACGTTGTCGCTTTCTGAACGGGTACAATATTTCAGAAATTTCTTACATTTTTAAAAAATTCGGTTTTCACAACATATTTAAGCCTGTAACCTGCAACTATCATCAATGAAATCACCGTGATAAATTTCTAATATAATGTGGGATTTTGTTACAAAAACATACCCAAAATTCATAATGTTTCGTTCATTCTTCAATATATCAAAAACATAGGAAATGTTAAATAATTATTATGGATGATGAAAAATCCATAAATTAATTTAAAACCCAAAAACGATAGTTTGGCCGATTATTTATAGCACAATTATTATTTTTGACTAACTTGTTAATAACGTTTTGGCATTATTAATATGCAAAATCAATGTTCTTGATATCTTTAATAGTGTTGATTCTTTCAGATTTTTATTATACCGCGCGAAACTGACATTCTAACCAAACCAAACTTTTGGTTGAGAATGTACGTGCCATACATACTCAATGCACTTGATAATTTTTTTAAAAGTTTTATGATCATAATTTATATAGATTCCGATACTAGTGCGACTGTGATCCTTCAGACTGCCGGATTCGGAACCGGGAAGAGAGGGGCAAAGCGGAAGAGAAGCGCTGAACCCGATATGGGAAGGGTCAACAATAGTTCAGGTAATTTTTTTTCCTGATTAATACAATACAATCATAGGTACTGCGTATATAATAATAGACTTCAATTTCCATTTTCAGAAATCGTCTCATTCCGCCAACTCATGAAGCGTATCGATGAGTCTGACGAAAAAAGAGAATGTGCATACAGGCGCCTCTCAAAACAAATCAAAGGAGCGAAGCAAAGTATTCTCTACGACTTAAAGAAGAACATAGATGCTGTGATAAATACAGTTGCTCTGAACAGAGGACTGGGCCCAGGCAATACCCTCAAGAAACACAAAGAGACATTAGGAATAAAGCTTCCTATCGATCAATACGATTCTTTCGTCGAGTTAGACGCAATTGTTAAAGAAAATGAGGATAAGGAAACTGCTTTGGTAAGTTAAAATATTATATTCCCATCATAAAATAAATCCGGTTGCTCATTTATTTGATGTTTTGATAACCCGTATACCGATTGTAGAAGGAGATAATGGCGAGTATGATGGGAACGTCCACTGGAGTGAAGGAAGCCGTGCGCAAAATTCTTGGACGCCTGACACTAAAGGCCGTTCAAGAATTATACTCGGGCACTGGCCGAAAAGGTCCAAATGGGGTCACAAAAAAAAAATTCAGCGGGACACATGTATACGCATGTATGAAAGGTAAATCTCCCTTTTGGTTTATTGCTATACATTTTTGTAATCGGTACTCAATAATCGCGTAGGCTAAAACAGCTAATAAATGAATTAGTCGTAATTGGCGACAATTTTCTTTCTTAATTTCCGCAACAATCCATTTTTTGAATCACCCATTATATTTTCAAATAAATATTGAGTCACAATTTTTAAAAATAAAAATACTTATTTTATAATATGATTTGCAACATTTGTGCAGGGAGTTCATATTTTTTAAATTGCAATAAATACATTTTTATTATCATTTCAATGATAATTATTCCAGAAAAATGGTGAGGGGTATACTTAAGGTAATCCTATCGCCAGGCTTCAATGCATAGGATCATCGTAATTTTTTTTTAGCTTCACTAAATATATTAATGATCGTCTCCGTGAAATTTCAGGGTCGGTTGTCGACCTAATTACCGAGAAAAAAAATAAAAATTGCATGTTTTGTGAAGGTATTTCGAGACGACCTACAAAAACCCAATTTCCGTTCGCCACAAAAGTATATATAATAGTGAGAATTCGTCAGATGCTTAAAAATAATCAGGTTTACATACTTAACTTACCTTTATTTAGGGGCTATACCAGTGTGAACGCTGAAAATTTGGGTGATTTTCGAGAATTTTTTGGAAGAAAAGTACTCAATTAAATGTTTCCGAAATTAAGAACAATTAAGAAAATTAAGAATATATTTGGCTATATTTGACCTATTTTACATAATTTTTTCATAGAAAAATATTGAGATCCAAGCGACTTATGCGCTGCCTACAGAGGCGTAAAAAAAGTTCCTCCACTGCTGACATGGTTCCGGTCGATTGAGTAGCTGAAACCGAAAATGGAAAAAATGTCGTTAAACTGGAAGGTATGGCCTCTACAATAACGAAGGATTTTCGAAAAATATCAAAATCCAACAAAATGGCGTAGCTATGAAAAACAGTCTGTTTTCTTGCCCATAAAGTGGTCGTTTTTTTCAATTCCAAATCGTCAATTTTCATCCAATCAAAAATATCCTACGTCATTATAGAGTAAATGTATTCAAGAGTACTCAGTTCAAATTTCAAGTCAGTCGGATCATTGCTCTTCGATTTAAATGTCAGCAAATTTGACAAACGTCATTTCGAGAAAAACGCGTTTAAAGATTTAACTATCGATTGCAAGATAAAATGATATTGATATAAATGATATAAATGATAATGACATTCTTGAAAGTATAAACTGTCAAAAAAAAAATCGATTTTTTCAAAGAGTCACACTGGTATAGCCCCTTAAGGAAGGACACCACCGTGACGGGCCTAAAAATCGGGGTGTAGGGTTCTTTTTCAGGGGATGAAAGGAGATGGGGGTGGGTTAATGCCAAACTACAACCCCCACGAGGTCGGCGCCGTGAGACAAAATGTTCAGAAAAATCCGGGCTTTAGTTTTGTCCATAGCGCCGAAGCCGTGGAAGTTCATTTTGGGGGTGAAAAAGTGGGGTGAAATTTTGAAAAATCAGTCTTAATTCAATAACTCTTTAGCAAAAAATCGTACACTTTTTGTTCAAATGGGAACGTTGTAACCCTTAAAAAGACGCGTCGATCGAGTATTCGATCATCACTCTCCGATAATATCTTCACCCCCAAAAAATGGTTGAAAAACCAACAAAAAAAATAGTTTATCGAATAACTAAAAAACAATCGGTTTTTCGGGTATGGTTCAAATATACGAAATGTAGAGAATAATTTTCTCCATATTTTCGTTGCTATGGACCACCCTTGAATTTTGATTTTCCAACCCGTCTCGGGGGTTGAACATTCAAAATGAAATTGTGGGAAAACTATTGACCGCACGAATTCGCCGCCGTGGAAGAATTTGTAGCTTGAACCCTCAGCTACATTTTTGTCCACAGCGCCAAACTCGTATCTCTTTAGTTTCGGTCAATAGTTTTCCCAGAATTTCATTTTGAATTTTCAACCCCTGAGAGGGGTTCGAAAAAGCAAAATTCAAGGGTTGTCCATAGGAACGAAAATATAAAGAAAATTATTCTCTATATTTCGTACATTTAAACCATCCCCGAAAAGCCGGTTGTTTTTGAGTTATTCAATAAATAATTTTTTGGTTAATTCTTCAACAATTCTTTTGGGGGTGAAGATATTATTGGAGAGGGTTGATCGAATACTCGATCGACGCGTCTTTTCAAGGGCTACGACGTTTCTATTTGAACAAAAATTGTATGAATTTGTCCTAAAGAGTTATCGAATGAAAACTGATTTTTCAAAATTTCACCCCGCTTTTTCACCCCCAAAATGAACTTCCACGACTTCGGCGCTACGGACAAAAGTAAAACCCGGATTTTTCTGCACATTTTGTCTCCCGGCGCCGACCCCGTGTGGGTTGTAGTTTGGTATTAATCTACCCCCTCCCCTAAAAAAACCCTACCCCCCGATTTTTAGGCAAACTTGGTTTTAGCACCAGTGACACCTACAAAATCACCTGTCAAAAAACTAACCTTCTTCTAATTTTTTTCGATTCCAATATACAGCACGACTGTACTATTACGGAAATTGTGGTTTTTTAAATTAAAAATCGGACGTTCTGAACGTAGCCGCTTTTCGAGAAAAAAAATTTACAAAATGGCAGGTATTGTAAAAAAGTGTAATTTTGGCAACAATTTTACTTATATTCGGGGGCTTAAAAAATACTAAAATAAAATAAAACATCTACGTGCAACGATACCTACTGTAATTACGGAAACTCAAAGGTAGTACGAGCGCGTAACCTTAATTTCTATAGATTTTGTTCAAATTTCAACCAGACATTGTTCATATCATTATGCATGTCTGAGTGAAATTTCAGAACAGTAGGCTATTTAGATTGGGAGATAATGGGTTTTAAAATTGTAACTTTTAACACGGCAGGGTCTGCATTAAAATTTAGAAAGAATAATTTTCCGTTAAAAATATTTGTCCCCTATAATAAGAAGACATATGACAACACCGCATCGTTCCACGTATCCAATGTCGTGAGTTTGCGCGGCATATTTAAAATAATACTGCAACACAAATTTTTATTTGGAAGTAATTTTCAATCGAACAAAGATTTTAATTAGTTATGAATGAACCAACACTTGTATTCGTTAATGAAGATAACATAAACAATATAAAATATTAATATTTATAATGCAAATATTTTTATATGACAAAATTTTTTACTTTAGGAACACGATAATTATTATTTTCCTGAAATATTGAACAAGACTGTTCTGCAGTGTTGCCATGAGTATTCTTATTCATACAAATGTTGCAAATCATATTATAAAATAATAATACTCATTTTATAATATGATTTGCAACATTTGTGCAAGGGAGTTCATATTTTTTAAATTGCAATAAATACATTTTTATTATCATTTCAACGATAATTATTCCAGAAAAATGGTGAGGGGGTATACTTAAGGTAATCCTATCGCCAGGCTTCAATCCATAGGATCATCATAATTTTTTTTGCTTCATTAAACATCTTAATGATCGTCTCCGTAAAATTTCAGGGTCGGTTATCGACCTAATTATCGAGAAAAAAAAATTAAAATTGCATGTTTCTGTGAAGGTATTCCGAGACGACATACAAAAACCCAATTTCCGGTCGCCACAAAAGTATATATAATAGTGAGAATTCGTCAGATGCTTAAAAATAATCAGGTTTTCATACTTAATACTTGTAGTAGTCCAATGGTCTCAGAAAAAAATGATGTTTATTGACCTAATTTCCATGTAATATCAAGTTTAATTTGAATTCAGGTATTGGATTTATTACCACTCTCTACGATAGAGGTGACAGCAAGGCAACAGCCGACTGTAGTCCTAACCTCATCTCACTCATTCGAATTTCCACACATATTTCATTTTTAACCGACATATTTCGCCGACACAAATTTTCCACGCTTTTTACCAGGCGTGGTCCGAATACAATGCTTTACATTTCCCGCACCTGACATTGTTTTGGCAGATCGACGTTGAAAAGCATGGAAGTTAAACTCCAATGTTGCCAAATACTAAACCTAGAAATACTGCGCGAATCGTTGGAATAGCTCTTTTTCATTTTTCCAATTATATGTGCACATTCAATAAACAGTTTACACATGGAAAATTGTAGTTATTACAATTTTTTTTGCATATGTAAACATTTAAATGGTACAAGTCTCAAGTATGATCAGCGGTATCACTAGTGTAAAGCGATAGAATTACCTTAAGGAATCATCACAGTGTAACGGGTCGAAAAATAGCTGATTTTCACGTTTACTTTTTAA
The DNA here is from genome assembly GCA_944452715.1 of Ophion slaviceki. Classification (NCBI taxonomy): domain Eukaryota; kingdom Metazoa; phylum Arthropoda; class Insecta; order Hymenoptera; family Ichneumonidae; genus Ophion; species Ophion slaviceki. The sequence continues at coordinate 22,233,756 of OX101784.1, read as the reverse complement.
ATATTTTTTTAACGGTCGAAAATGTCTTCGAAATAAGGAGTTCTCACGGTGCACACGGTTGTGGCCGTAAATATCTGAAACAAAATTTGTAAAAAAATGATCAATCAGTATGAAAGCCGCTATCTTGCTATGGAGGTTTTTTTAAAAATCAAAAGGGACAAAATGGCGGTGGTTTGAAAAAAAAACGTATCGAATTTAGCATATTTGTCGACAGTTTCTCGTGGAAAGAAATATGAAGATAAAAAAGCTTCTATAGCAAGATAAAGAATGTCATGAAGAATGATATGTCAAAATTCGATACGGTTAGCTTGAAAACTCTTCCTTTGAGTGTGTACAGCGGTGGGAAAAACGATATTTCGAGAACAACGTGTTGAATGTTTCGAGTGCGGAATTTTCATATCATTTGTCTACTTACGATCAATCGGCGATGCCAGGTCCATGTTTATAACTGTTTATACTTCCGGTTAATGCAAAAAAGTAGATTTTTTGAAAATTTTACACTGGCGATTCCTTAATGCTCTAAATTATAAATAAAGGATCGTACTTGAAATGCTATGTTTACTGTTTTTTTCAGATGTCATTCGAGAAAAAATCGAGATAGAGGAGGGACACATTCTCACGGCTACAAGCCGATATTTGTCTGGAGCAGGTGACCGTGAAGGCGGAAAAGCGGAAAGAAATACCAAGAAGTGACCTAAACTGGCACGCACGGAAATATTTTTAGTGATTTATTTTCTTTCTACTTTGGTGATATCTTCAAAAATATAGTTCAATAAATACTTTAAGAATGTTGAGCCTTCTTTCAAGCCTCTCCTTATACCCAGTTATGCAACCAAAATAGCGATTTAGCATGAACCTGAATACTGGCAAAGTACTGATTTAGGGTATGTCTCAAGACTGACAATAATATCTGGCCCAAAACTGGGCACTTATACCGAGCGAAGACTGGTAAACAGTGTCGAGCCGATTCACGGCACCATAAGTTGGACAGGTGTTAACAAGCCAAAGTTGTCTCAATACTGATTCCGACTTGGGCAAGGCTTGGCCCTTGGTAACCTGCCAGTATTAGCAGCTCTGGCGTCGGTACTGAGCCAAGACTAAGCCAAGTCCTTAGTCTATACACGGGCATGTACCGGCACAGTACTGCTTTAGGGTTTGTCTCAAGACTGGCAGTATCTGGCCCAAAACTGGGCGCTTGTTCTGAGCCAATACCCGTAAACAGTGTTGGGCCGATTCACGCCGCCATATCTTGGACATGTGTTAACAAACCAACGTTGTCTCAATACTGATTCCGACTTGGGCAAGGCTTGGCCCTTGGTGCCTGCCAGTATTGGCAGCTCTGGCACCAGTACAGTGCCAAGCCTAAGCCAAGTCCCTAGTCTATACACGGGTATGTACCGGCACAGTACTGATTTAGGGTTTGTCCCAAGGTTGGCAATGATATCTGGCCCAAAACTGGGCACTTATTCTGAGCCAATACCCGTAAACAGTGTCGGGCCGATTCACGCCGCCATAACTCGGACCGGTGTTAACAAACCAACATTGTCTCAATACTGATTCCGACTTGGGCAAGGCTTGGCCCTTGGTGCCTGCCAGTATTGGCAGCTCTGGCACCAGTACAGTGCCAAGACTAAGCCAAGTCCCTAGTCTATACACGGGCATGTACCGGCACAGTACTGATTTAGGGTTTGTCCCAAGACTGGCAATGATATCTGGCCCAAAACTGGGCACTTATTCTGAGCCAATACCCGTAAACAGTATCGGGCCGATTCACGCCGCCATAACTCGGACCGGTGTTACAAATCAACGTTGTCTCAATACTGATTCGGACTTGGGCAAGGCTTGGCCCTTGGTGCCTGCCAGTATTGGCAGCTCTGGCACCAGTACAGTGCCAAGACTAAGCCAAGTCCCTCGTCTATACACGGGCATGTACCGGCACAGTACTGATTTAGGGTTTGTCCCAAGACTGGCAATGATATCTGGCCCAAAACTGGGCACTTATTCTGAGCCAATACCCGTAAACAGTATCGGGCCGATTCACGCCGCCATAACTCGGACCGGTGTTACAAATCAACGTTGTCTCAATACTGATTCGGACTTGGGCAAGGCTTGGCCCTTGGTGCCTGCCAGTATTGGCAGCTCTGGCACCAGTACAGTGCCAAGACTAAGCCAAGTCCCTCGTCTATACACGGGTATGTACCGGCACAGTACTGATTTAGGGTTTGTCCCAAGGCTGGCAATGATATCTGGCCCAAAACTGGGCACTTATTCTGAGCCAATACCCGTAAACAGTGTCGGGCCGATTCACGCCGCCATAACTCGGACCGGTGTTACAAATCAACGTTGTCTCAATACTGATTCGGACATGGGCAAGGCTTGGCCCTTGGTGCCTGCCAGTATTGGCAGTTCTGGCACCAGTACAGTGCCAATACCAAGCCAGTTTGCAATACGTACATGGGCAATGACTTTTTTTAAAAATTAAACATATATGAATTAAATATCATAAATAATGCCTGGTCATGCGAGAATGGCTAAAGCGAGAGTAAGTTTAAAAATTTTTGAATATAAAATGAAGAAAAAAAATAAATTAAAAAAAGTCGATTAACCAGGGATCGAACGCGGACTGCAAGCATCGTCAATCCGTCATCCTGCCAACTCAGCCACGACGCTCATTGAGGATAGAATTTTTTATGATATACGCTTATTCATAATGTTTACTGTTGAAAAAAAACGCCGTAAGGACCGCGGCAAAGGCTCAAGATTTATTTTTGAACCTTCCACGGTCGTTTCGGCGTTTTATTTTTCAACGCGGTTCGTCGTTAATTTTTTTAACCCGCATTCTCGGCATAAACGGCCAACCGAGAGAAAACAATTTTCTCGATAGATGTTTTTCTCTTTGAAATTCATTTAATGCATATTCCAATCCGCAATACGGCTACACATATGTCGAGCTCGATCAGACGAAAAACCTCGCTCCGTTCGCCTGTCGAGTGAGCGAGGGGCAGAGACTTTTCCCCCACCGAGCTACCCATTCGTGTGCATGCTGAATGCGATTTCGACTTGAGCGGTGCTCACGACTCGCGCGGCGACAAGGGAATCTGCAACCTCGACAGAGGCGATGCACACAAAATCATATTCCCGAGCTCGCCGCCGCGATTTAGCGCCATTTCCGAGGTACGCCGAAAAGGGGAGCGTTGTACATCTCCCTACTAATCTCTGGTCAAACTGGCTGGGCAAGCGAGACAGATGCCTATCTACCTTGCTCGTCACCTGCTACGTTTCTCTCGCTCACAACTCAGCGCTCGAGTGGCGTCGTCGTTAAGGGCAGAACTGCAGCCCTACAACAATCCTTTGAACGCCAAAATTCGAATTGCTTCCATTGAAAAACTATTTGAAGGAAACAAAATAGCCTTGACAGTTAAACTCGGGATACCCCCCTGACCCCGCCAGTTCCGGGTGTACAGGTTATTATGATTCACCTTGTGTATATATAGATACAACCATGATCAAAGTATTAGGCACCCTGTAAGTTTTCTATCCGGATAAAAAATCGAATATCACGGCGAATAAAAATCAATTTACCATACGGGGTTTTGAAACAGACAAAGCCAGCTTCATTTGCTTTTTTATTTCTGAGATTTTTTTGTAGCCGGTAAGGTAGATGGCCCAGTAATCGTCACTTTAAGCAGATCGCTTGACTTTGCAAATTTATATAGCTTAACTGGGAAAGTGAGTAAAAGTTATTTTAAGTCGTTCTTAATCAGTTTTTCATTACGAAGAAGAAGGTCGTTGTGAAATTCCCGTGCCTGGTAAAGTTTTTGAGAAAATATTTCGTAAAGGTTATAAGACGCTATTGTACGAGTAATCGTCATGCCGCCATGACAGTTGGTCTGGTAATCGCCATGAGAACGTCCCACTAATCGTCACATGCGTTCAAACTGCTTTGAGGCCTTATATACCTTTAAGAAAAAATTGTTTTTTGTTTTTTACTTAAATTATGTATAAACATGTCGAGAATGATATGCAAAAGTTATTTTAGGTGGACATTTTTTAAGACATGTAGAAAAATGGTTTTAAAACTTTAAACGCGTTTTTCATGAAGAAATGTATTCAAAATCGGGCGGGCTCGTAGGTCCTGCATTTTTTGACCGATTGACTTCAAATTTCAACTATGACTTCTTAGATACGTTTTATAGCGATGTACACTCGATTTTTACAATCGTTTACCAATTGCGATTTTTGAAAACGAACAAAGGCCTTTGTTTCAGTCGAAAATGCGACTTTCTTAAAAATCGGGCTAGATGTACAAAAATAAATATTTTATAATAATCGTGTGTATTTCGGTAGCAAAACTCATGTAGATTACGGGGAAAAGAAAATTCTTCTAGGTGCTTTAAGAGTATTTTTTTAATCCCAAAAAGCCTTGTTTTCCGACCATCCAAAGGTATATAAGGCCTTAACTAATTATGCAAAGGTTCGTAGGACTATGTTGACTGGATTATGTCTGCATATAGAACGGCAGAATAATTTTTACGCGCTCCGTTACAAACTTTATGATTTTTATTAAAACATTTGATAAAGAGTTTGAAACATAAATTTGTCTTCCATGGAACTTTATTAATTTAAAAAATAAAACTAATTATTGCCTATTTCGTCAGAATTATAATTTTTATTTATTTCTAGTCATTATAAACAACTATTTTTTCCATAAAATAACGTTTAATATTATTTCGATCGAGTGCTGTTCACCTGTGTTCAAGATATACCCAGTTATCGACATGGTCACGACCCAGTAATCGACAACATTTATTTATATGTATATCTTTTTACTATCGCGAATATGTGTATGACGATTACTGGTCCGTGGATCCTTCAGACAATGCTAATTACGGACCCAATATTTCTTTTTTGATTTTCTATGAACTAATATTCGATTCGTAAGACTCTTTTTTTGCTAACATTGTCCCAGTTATAGGCAGCCGTGGCGATTAATCGGCAGAGTGTTTATGTTGCTGAACCGGCAATCGTCATATATGAAAATTCGTTGAAATTAACATAAAACTATCATTTTTTATGCTGAACGCAAAACTAAAATCCTTGTTAATCACGCAAAGGAAAACTTACTTTACGCAAGTCCACAGACATTCTCAAATCACCCGAGATGTGACATGGTTCACGTTAACCTCCTAATGAAGGATTCGGCCGAAATGATAGCTAGACGTCGTAGCGGAATATATTTAATTTGATTATTCTTTTATACGTATACTTACGGGTGTGAAAATGCAATACAACATAGTAAATACCTCCTGGAAGCTAATATACCACAGATCTGCACGAAGGACTAATTTTTATCTTAAAATACTTATTTAATGCGTAAACATGACGATCACTAGGACCCTGACGGCCACTGGGCCGACTATCTTGCGTCACTTTAAACATGCCGGTTTTTTACGATTTCCGCACTTTGCAAAATCGCGAGCTGGACTTTGAAAAAATGTAATCCCACCATTGAGTGATAAGATCTTTGAATAGGACAGGGCCAGCTTTAGTTTCGTTAAAAAAAATGCAATCTTTCTTCGCACCGTTATCTAGTTTTTATTTTAAAAAAAACGGCAGCTTTCCGAATAGCCGGCTCCGTACAGCGTAACTTGAAAACTATGAGATTTGGAATATTTAGTCTTAGGAGTAAAAAGTTGTATTTTGTTATTGTGGAGTCACTTAATTTTCTTCTCACCGTTTTTGGTTGATAGTCGACGATTTGTCTCACTAATTTATTGCCATTGCTTTGAAACAAAAATGTTCTAATGAACATATCAAGAGGAGAAAAGGTACATAATTTAATTTGTAACACATCAGAATTTTCTCAGAATTCTTATTCTTGGATTTCCCTTCTTCAAACTTCACTTGAATTTCCATACGTTTAACCAGACTGAGCTCACGTTTTAATGACATTTTTGGAGCCTCGCGAATATGATTTTCGCAGTTTGACGTAGAATTAATATTTTATGCGTTAACGTTAACCCCTTTATAAACTTGAACAAGTAAAACAAACGCCAAGTAATAAAAAATGCCCTCGGAAAAATTATCAGTCGTTTCACTATCTACAAAATTCTAATTAACCTCGAAATACTTGTGATTTTTTTCAAACCATACTTTTATTTACATTATTACTTTTTCCAATTCAAACGTACAAAAGAAGTGAAAAAACTTTTTATGCAAAAGCCAAACAAATTTACTAGAAACGTACACAAAATTTTCAAACCCTAGAAATACTATTTTTCTCACCGACAGAGGTGGGCGCGCGGTCGGTGTGCGGGCTCGGCGATCACTGAAGTGAACCAGCATTGGAGACTGCCAATACTTGGAGCGGTGACCGCTTGCCCGTGCACTGGTTTGCGCGTCAACCTCTGAGCGGGAGGCAGTTTGTCTGAGTTTCTGATGGCAATACAACTGAAACTCAGCCAAATATAGCCGCCTGTATCGGCCCAGGTTTTCCGCAGTTTCCCTGGGCCCTCGTGAAAATGCGATACAGTAGTGCATTAGGAAAGAGTGGCTGCGGTCAACACTCTGGGGGGAACTCTGGAAGGATTATGAATGTCGGAAGGAATGGAAGGAATAAAAAGGAGGGGTTGGTCAAAGGGGAAGGACCCCGTACCTCTGGGGAATACATATATAAAAAAATACTATTTTTCTCAACAATTTATTTAAAGACACCATATTACTATTACATTAAAAAGTTCGAAACACACTTATATAAAAGTAAAACGTGTGCATCACACAAGTACTGTATGTATGTATCACTAAAAATGCTGTGCAACGACTTGGCGTGCATGGTTAAGAAAAAACGCTCGGGAAGATAGACGATTTTCTTGGAGAAACGTTCCTATCGCTTCCATAAGTAACTTTTGCAACAATGTATTTACTTAGATTATTTCAAATTGTAACATCGTATTAGTTACTGCATCAGGTGTACAGAATTATTAGAAATGAGATGTTCAGCCTGCCAAAACTATGTCTGTTACACGAAAATTTATGCGACACAATTGATTTCATGAGATGTATGGTGGTTCTTCAATAGAATAGAAAGTCAATACTTCCACCTAACGTTTCAACTTATGTAAATACAGTGAGATTTCAAGAGCCGTGTGGTTTAGGGTTACATCGCTGATTTGTTTTTTGTACTATGCGGTATCAGAAACTTGATTTGCAGTTACATAATAAATTGCGTCAATTTATGTCTTTCTTAAGCTGATAGTCAAGTTGTTGAGAAAATATCAACCTTCGCCGAGCTTTTTTTCTTAACCATGCACGCCAAGTCGTTGCACAGCATTTCCAGTGATACATACATACAGTACTTGTGTGACGCATACGTTGTACTTTTATATAATCGTGATTCGAACTTTTAATTATAATAGTAATGTGATTTCTTAAAATAAATTGTTGAGTAAAATAGTATTTCTAAGGTTTGACCATTTTGTGTACGTGTCTATCAAATTTGCTTAGCTTTGGCATAAAAAGTTATTTCACTTCTTTTGTACGTTTGAATTGGAAAAGTCATAATGTAAATAAAAGTTTGGTTTGAAAAAAATCACAAGTATTTCGAGGTTAATTCGAATTTTTTAGATAGTAAAACGACCGATAATTTTTTCGAGGGCATTTTTTATTACTTGGCGTTTTTTTTTACTTGTTCAAGTTTTTTAAGGGCATTTCATATCTTTTTGAAATAAATATATATACAGGGCTACTAGTTTTGGTCACGATCCCTTGAAAGGGTTATAGGACATTTTCCGCTGTCAAATAACCTAACAATGTTTTATGCAAAAGTCAACCAATTTCTAGATATTATTTTTATGATTTAACTGTAAACATCAATATAGTATAACCTAACTGTATAAAATCCATCTATATAAATAAATATCGATGTGAACCAGAGTATAGCATATGTAAAATGCTACAGAAGTCGCACTCTTAAAGCTAGTCGCCCAGTCGATATTAAGAGTATAGCATATGTAAAATGCTACAGAAGTCGCACTCTTAAAGCTAGACGCCCAGTCGATATTAAATTCATCAAATGATCAAATTACCGATCGCGAAAGGATTTTATGAACATTTTTGGATAATCCAACGAGTGATTAATTAATTTCGACATAAAAGTTCCAATAGACAAATTATTTTCTAAAGCCAGGCAATAACACACCAACTAAATAGTACCTACATGCAAACGATATTACAATTATGTCACCATTGTAATACAAACAAAGCAACCAACCACAATAAATAATATCGTACGTCCATAAATGCAAAAAATAGTATAATAACATTTAATAAAACACAAACAATCCCAAAAGCCTTGAGAATTCATTTGAGAACTTGAATTATCTCTTTTCCATGGCCGTTATTAATTTACCGAAGTGTGGTATTGCGACGTAGATTAATAAACAAACGTAATCGACGACGAGCCGGGCGAGCACCGATCGTCTTGTTCCGTGTATGTTCAAACTTCGCTGAGCTTCTTTTCTTACCCATGCACGCTAAGTCGTTGCACAACATCTTCAGTGTACTTGTGTGGTATTTACATTGTACTTTTATTGGGAGTACAAATAAGTCTTCGCCGTTTGACAAAAGATGGCCCTACCAAGAGGTTATGGTTGAAATTGTCAGATGTAAAACCTGATATCGTATGGTTGGTCATCTGGCAGAACCATAACCTTGAAATATTAGCGATTTTGTTTCAACATCACATAATTTTTTTCGTGCGAAAATGTCAAGTTTTGGGCCTAATAAGCGTCATTTGCGGGAACTTTAGATTTACTTCTTTAATTTGAAAAAATCTGCAGCCAAGGCGCTTTGATTGCTTGTAGAAGCATAAGGTGAGGCTGCTTTAAGTGAGATAAGTTATCGTGAGTGGTCTCAAAAATTTAAGAACGGTGAGATTGACGTCGAAGACCAAGAACGTAGCGGAAGGCCGAAAGTGTACGAAGACGCAGAATTAGAAGCATTATTGGAGGGAGATTCGTTATTCGGGAATACCGTGCTATCAAGTTGCTTGCCCTCTTGCCCTCTTTTATTCTTACTTTAATATAAATTCCAGCGATACGATCGTGCTAGCAAATTGTCTTGCCCTTTTTTTTATTTTATTGACGAATAGGAGATTCAAGCTCACAGCAGTGAGCGGACGAACCTTGCGTGGTAAAGAGAGGAGAAGGGGTGGCGGCCTCGTTCAAAGAGACGCGACGAACAATTGTCACCGTGTACTCCGATCTAAGGGGTCACACCACTGTAGATTTTTTAAAGAATTGTTTTTTTCTTTTACATGACTAGTCGACGCATTTCAGGCTGAAACGCGGTGTTTCAGCGTGAAGTGAACCTAGAACGATTCTGAGGTGTTGGAGAGTTTTCGTGGTAAAACAATCGTTCGGCAATTCGGTCGAATATTATGAGATCTCAAGATTGAGTAGACGGATCGAAAAATGACCCAAACAAAATCGATTTAAAAAAATAATATTTCATTGTTAAAACGTCATTAAATTTTCGAGTCGTCGCCGCGTTTTCGCGTAATATCGACTCAAAGTTAAAACGTCGTCTGCTAGACTCCATCTTACTGTATAAAGAGTCGCGGCGTGTCGTTGGTGTCGGTCGTGCTCACAAGCAGTGGTGTCGCATCGAATCAGTGGTCGCTAATCGAATTTTTTTAATTACTTGGCGTCGAGACGCTGCCGCGTCTCTTGATCCGTACGAGTAATTTTTGCAAACTAAAGGTTTCACAAAAAAGAACTTTAAAAATCGTGTTTACAGTAGTTACGCGTTTCATTGTTTCATGTAATGCTCGTCATACACTAAAGTGTCATTGACCTCTAGTGTCCCGAAGCAAAGTCGTATTACCGAGCATTACTTGAGAAGCAACAATGTAACGTGTAAACGCTTATGAATACGATCTTCAGAGTTTTGTTTTGTCACATCGTCAATCTGCGTAAGTTGTTCGTACGAATAATGAAAACGCGTAAAATATCAATTCTACATCAAACCGCGGGAATCATATTCACGAGTCTAAAAAATAATGCCAAAAAATGTGAGCTTATATGGAGTTAAACGAATGAAAACTGAGTCAGAAGTGCTGTTAAAAATCAACGAAAAACGTCGTCTGATTCGTACGACGTACAAATTCCATGATGTATATTTTCTCCTCTTCATTATTTTCATAACATCTACCAAAATGTAATGAAAATATCAACACAAACCATTGAAAGTAACGGCAATAAATTAATTATACAAATCGTCGACTATCAACCAAAAATACCGATACAAAGAAATTTTGGAAAAAACTGTAAAAAAATTAGTGGCTCCAGAATAACAAAATACAACTTTTTACTCAAAATATTCCAAACCTCATATAGTTTTCAAGTTATGCCCCACGATGCCGGCTTTGCGGAAACCTGCCGTGTTTCCAAGAAAAAAGTACATAACTGTGCGAAAAAAAATTACATTTTTTTTCAATGATACTAAAGCTAACGGTATCCTTTCCACAGATCTTATCACTAAATGGTGAGATAACTATTTTTCAAAGTCCTACACGCGATTTAGCGAAGTGTGAACATCGTGAGAAACAGGCATGTTCAAAATGACGTACGGGGTACAAAAAAATCGCAAACATAGAAAAGCAAAATGAAGCTGGCTTTGTCTGCTTCAAAACCCCGTTTGGCAAATTGATTTACATTTTTTTTCGCTGACGTATTCGATTTTTTGTCCAAATAGCAAACTTACAGGGTGCCTAACACTATTAATCAAGGCTATATCAATTGATCAAGCATATATATATATACAGGGTGGACCATTTAATGTGACCACCCCAAATATCTCCGTTGCCTTTAGAGTGACGAAAAAATATCAGGAGGTAATTTGATTTATTTCGAAGGGCTGATATAGTGGTGAAAAATTCATTTTTGTCAAGGGTATAATTTTTGCGTTCTCAAGGTCATCAATAATTTTTTTTCAAATGGGAACATGTTTTTCTTATTAAGACGTTGTAGCTGATATTCAGACGAATCCAACGACCTGTATGATGACCCCTTTCACACTGTACAACTTTTGTGTGGAAATTTTTTTTGCGACGTCGATAATTACCGAGTTCGTTCGGGTGGCGGAGATAAGAGGGACACCCTGTATATATGTGTGTGTGTGAATATTTTTGTTCTACTCAACAGACGTGACGAAAGGAAAAATGGAGGATGACGACTTTCACAATTATCTATCCAAGTATCTCTTTAGCCGAAGCGGCGGTAGATATCAGAGTAAATTTCGTTTCGCAACAAATTTAACGTGCGGCAAAGTCGCGCCGCGCATCCTCGTGAGCGTAATCGATTTCTCGTTCGTCACCTTCACTGGACCCGATCAATGGATACCGGCAATGGACGTGGTGAACGCACTGGCGAGGGATTCCAGGATCAACGGCCACGTGATCGTATGGAGTCACATATTCGCCTCGTGGGTCACGGACAAAGTGATCGCGGACTTTTGGATCTTTCTTTGCGTTCTTCTGACGCTCATCGACGTTTGCGGCTTCATGTACTACTGGGGCCTCACAATCGACATAGTCTCTTGCATAGGTAAGTCCATCTTGGCAACCGAGGTAACTCGATTATCGACTGAGAAGTTTTCGAGATGTTGGAGGGTAATTTAGTCGATAATAAAAAGTATCGCAGTTTCGATGGACATAGAAGGCCCGGTCTAGGAAAAAAATAGCCGGCCGTACGTAATTGCACGGTAGGCGAAATTATCAACCGTGAAACCTAGATACCAGGAGGTTCAGCGCCGATGTAAAGGCGCAGAAAAAAGCGTCCCCGAAAATGTGTGGAAGTGATGGCGCTGGGGTGCAGCGGCACCTACATATGTAGTAATCACGGTCTTACATACAGGTCTTGAAACTCGCTCAAAATTTCAGTGGTGGGGGATGGCCTCTTATTGAAGCAACGACTGTTTCAACTCGTGACCACGAGGATCGCTGCTATAGAGTAATGCAGGCTGTGTGAGAGAGACGGAAATAGATTTCAAAAGTAAAGAAAACCCAAACATAACCGCTGATTCACGCGACCACATGCAACGTGCTCTACTTGTAAACTTGTAAAAACGGTGATATTGAAAAATAACTAAATCGTGTATTGTGCCAACGTGTAAAACAGGCTCTCGGAGTGAAAAATCGAAACGCTCAGTGCCCAGTAAGAAATTTGGCGATAATACAATGGCAACACTATGCCAAGAGAGAGCAAGTTGTAACGGAAAACTGGCATCCTTTGCCGCCGCATTAAGCTGTGGTCTAGCAGCACAGCATTGCGCATCCTCGCGTAAATGTTGGTGCTAATATTGCAGTACGAAAGTACAGAATATTGGCGGCACATTTAGAGCACGTTCATTGCTGGGTTATTAAAGCATTGCGACTGAAAATTTGGAATGCGTTATTTCGGCAAGCTGAGGGCACATTGGAGGTACGCTGTAACGCTCCATTACCGGTAGAAACGAGGCACGTTATTGCGGCATTGAGACGGAAAATTTGGAATACGCTATGCGGCAATGAAAGGGCACGTTGGTGGCATGCTGTGACGTTCCGTTGCCGGCATATTTAGAACACGCAGTAACGCTCCTTCGCCAGCATAAACGAGACCCACTATTGCGGTGTTGTGACCGGCTAAATGGAGTTCTGCATTACCGGTAGCTGGGCAGGCGGGAATAAAAAGAGGGCAAAATAAATAATTTGATTGAATACAGTCGCACACACGTACTGGTTCGTGTGTGCGACGCCTGCGAATGACTGAGGGCCACGCGTCGTCCCCGTAATTATTTTTTCCCGAAAGTACGAGGCAGGGATTCGAACCCGCGACTTCACGATGGACTGGTTTAGAAGGCAAGCACACTAACCACTCGACCATCCAACTGGTTCAACTTATATGACTAATTTTATGATCATGACATTTGTCGTAGCGAATCTGCCTATGGTTATAACCATATACCTTGTTTTTGCCGGCAATGGAACGTCACAGCGTGCCGCCAATGTGCCCTAACCTTGCTGGAATAACGTATTCCAAACTTTTCGTATCAATGCCGCGATAACTTGCCTCGTTTTTACCGGCAACGGGGCGTCACAGTGTGGTGCATTTACGACTGAAACGCGATATAAAAATGACATCATTCCAAACCTGGAGCTTGCCGCATGAGTACCGTTAATGCAGCAGGTAATTGTTGCGTATATTTGCTGCAAACTTGCCGTCTTGGCACCACACATTTATTTCGCCAAACCACGCACTGTGGCGCAAATTTGCAGCTTAATGCGGAAGCAAAAGACAGCATATTGGTGTCACGGTGTGCCGCCGTATGCTGCCCTCTTGCCGCTATAATGCTGACATGTGAATTTTTACAGCACGTTTATCTATCAGGGGGGAGTTGGGAAATTAGAGCCGAGACATATTGTGTGCGAAAATCATTTCGAACCGAAATATATTCATCGAGAATGGGCGAAACAGGCGTTGGAGCCGGGAACCTGAAAAAAAAATGAAAAATTATTGGGATCATTACAATAAATACTTTCCGGGCTGGAAAACATAAAACAATGTTAGTGAATTATTTTCATTTATCCTACTCGAGAGGCCTTCGCTTAAAGGTCGGAAAAGATGTGTTTTTTTTTAATTTACCAACGCAAACCGTTTGGGAAACTGCAAATTGGAGATTATTGAAAATGTTTCTTAGGACATGCATTCAAATTTTTTTGCGTTCTTGTCACTCTTGGTACTCTTTTGCACTCGTGGTCACTAGGCGAAACGGCTGCTGCTTCAATCCGAGGACATACCCCCACCACCAGAGTTTCAAGACCCGTATGTAAGACCGTGGTAGTAATACCAGGTGTGTAAGTATGAAACCGGAATTTTTGTACAGAAAAAACACGTTTATTGTAATAATATGATACAAATAACTGGAGATGGCTTCTCGGGTCACCTTTAACTGATCCGCCAGTTGTTGTTGTGTTTGAGCGTCGTCTTCGTCCAACAAGGCTTGCAGGTCAGCGTCTTCAAACTTTTTTGGTAGTCTTCCACGTTCTTCGTTCCTCACGTCAAAATCGCCACTTTTGAACCGTTTGAAGCACTCGAAACACTGTGTTTTACCGAGATCATGCTCACCAAACGCCTCCATAAGCATTCGATGCGATTCGGCTGCGGTTTTCTTCAGATGAAAACAGAAAAGTAGTGCTGTCCGCAAATCGTAATTTGTTGGCACAAAACTCGACATGTTTATCTCTAATAAACTAATGCTACTGAATGAAACTCGTGTTATTGTGAGTTGGAAATCTTTGTCGGATATCAATACAATAACAAGACACCGCTGACGTGATGTGTCGGTAACTGCATCGACATCTAGCGCCACCTATGGGCAAATTCCGGTTTCATACTTACACACCTGGTATATTGGTCGGCCCCCTGACACTGGCCGCTGAAATCGGCTCGGGAAATGTAGCTCGGAAGTGTCGCCGAGTTTTCCTGCTTGTAGCGCTGACAGGTACAAGACTACTGTAATGGGATCTGGAGGGGGGATGGGTTTGCCCGTAGGGTATAGGGCAACACAAAAATCTGAATAATTTACAATATTCAAAACCGCTGTAATGAGAGGACGGGGGGGGGGGGGTAGGTTAGTCAAATTTCCTGCCTATGACTTTTCGAAGTTGTACAACATATATGGTGATAGTAAGCATGCAAGTTAATACGAAGGTGTCAAAAATAACAAAGGTGCAGGGCAACATGGAAAATCTGAATAAATACCATTGTAATTACTCCACGAAAAAACCACTAAGTACACCGAATACTAAACTAGATTTATAATTTTTTGGTTGACAAGGTTTTCACGGTTTACACGAATTCGTTTGAGCAAAGATAACCTCGAACGCTCAAATGAAACAACAATAATGGCTGTATGACGTATACAACCAGTGAAGGGGAAATTTCAGGCAGTCACGTCAGTGCCAGCGCCACGTACAGGGCGCTAGCAGAATTAAGAAACGGCTACAAAACGCGAATCGTTTCGTCGTATGGGAAAAGCGGCCAGTGTCAGGGGGCTGATATTGGTCAACGACGTGAAAGCAGAGATTAGTAGGGAAATGTACAACGCTCCCCTTTTTGGCGTGCCTCGGAAATGGCGCTAAATCGCGGCGGCGAGTTCGGGAATATGATTTTGTGTGCATCGCCTCTGTCGACGTTACAGATTCCTTTGTAGCCGCGCGAGTTGTGAGCACCGCTCAAGTCGATATCGCAGTCAGCGTGCACACGAATGGGTAGCTCGGCGGGTGAAAAGTCTCTGCCCCTCACTCACTCGATAGGCGAACAGAACGAGGTTTTCCGTCCGATCGAGCTCGACATATATGTGTGGCCGTACTGCGGAATATGCACTAAATGTATTTCAAAGAGAAAAACATGTATCGAGAAAATTGTTTTCTCTCGGTTGGCCGCTTATGCCGAGAATGCGGGTTAAAAAAAATTAACGACGAACCGCGTTGAAAAATAAAACGCTGAAATGACCGTGGAAGGTTCAAAAAGAAATCTTGAGCCTTTGCTGCATTCATATATGTTTAATTTAAAAAAGACATTGGCTACCGGGGATCGAACCCGCGTCGTCTGCACTCAGAGCCCGCACGCTGATATATCAACCGCGAGGCTCTTGTGACTGCAAAGCTGCCTTACGTATACACACTTATCCAACCTTAAAAAAAAATTCGCGGCAGGACCAAATGCATATTGTTTTTATGGCCCCAAAGTATTATTGAAGACAAAAGAAAACGATTTTTCCAAATTCCTAGAGTGGTGTTATCCCTTAATGAAAAGAAATTGATTTTTTGATCGTTGTAACTGTATATCCCCTCTTAAAGACTTAAAGGCGTCTGGCCACCTTGGCCGATCGAAAAATGGGTATATTTGAAAAAAAAAATAATAAACTCGAAAGTATGGGCCGGAATATTTTTATTTTTTTACACAACGTCAGAAAGGGCTTTAGGAATAACGTTAATAAATTTCCGTTCAAAATATTAAAAAATGGCGCCGTTATGCACATTGCCGCGGAGGCCCTCCGCACGATACGCGCAGTCGTTGTCCCAGCTGTTACCCGGTTATGCCACATCTGCAAAAAAAATCAGCTCATGCGTGAGTAGTGTCGCTACAATGTAGCGTAGCGGTTTTTTTCTCGACAATTAAAAAAATTATGGTGAGCCGAAGAAAAAAATTTGCATTTTTCACCGAAATTATAGCTCACCATAATTTTTTTAATAGTAGAAAAAAACCGCTACGCTACATTGTAGTGACACTACTCACGAATGAGCTGATTTTTTTTCAGATGTGACACGACCGCGTAACAGCTGGGACAACGATCGCGCGTACGTGCGGAGGGCCTCCGCGGCAATGTGCATAACGGCGCCATTTTTTAATATTTCGAACGAAAATGTATTAACGTTATTCTTAAAGCCCTTTCTGACGTTATGTAAAAAAATAAAAATATTCCGGCCCATACTTTCGAGTTTATTATTATTTTTTTTAATATGCCAATTTTTCGATCGGCCAAGGTGGTCAGACGCCTTTAAAAAATCTAGTACGTGTTAGCGAAAACCGGCAGAAAATTATGAAGCAACTCGTCCACTTCTTTAATGTTCGCTATTTCGGTGGTCGCTATTTTGGACCATCGGTCGTTTGCCTATCTGAGATCTATACTTTCGAAGTTTATATCCTCGATATATATGTCTTTTTGCTATAGATGGTATTACCAATATTAGATACTCACGTCTTTCCATTTCGGAGATATGGATGTTCTAGATTGTTTGAATCTGTATTTGTATGACTCTGCAGACAATCTGAATACACGTTCTCGAATAAATGAGCTCACGAATAAATGATCCTTTGGTGTAATAGTTATTCAATTTCGTCATCGGCCGAAGGATAACATTTTGAATAATTTACAGTTCAGTACTTTGAGTTTATAATTCTGTCATTTCGAAATCTTTATCGTTCTATATTTGGCCTTTCAAAATTTTGACCCCCATTCCAATGTGAAATGTGTTGAAAAAAATGCCGAAACATACTTATCCAATGTGAAATGTGTTTTGAAAAAAATGCCGATCGAGAATGACTCAAAGTTCTCTTCGAGCCTTTCTCCATCGTTTCTTCAACAATTTTTTAAATTAATTTTCTAAGGGGAAAAGTAAAAACTCATTTCCGTATTGGGGGAAACATTTATTTTTTTGCCATATTTTCCAATACTGTTCGCATCAAAATTTGGAACGCCCGCTCGTTTTGAGCAACTTCAACATGCGTCCGGCGGGGCAAACGACTGCGTGTCCGGTCGCGTCGACGATACCCGCGGCGTCCTTGCTGCGGCCGCTCCCCTTGCTCGTGCCATGGTTCTTTTAATCGCCTGCCCTTCTCGCGCCCTCGGGTGGCTCTTGCCGCTGCGTCTACTGCTGACGACCACTTTTCTTTTCGTTGCGGCGCCAAAATTTCTTCTTTGTAACTGTAAAAAATAAATAATAAAATGTACAAATAAAATACATTACTCACACAAATTAAGGGATATTTAAAAAATTCCAAATTTTTGGCTAATTTTCAACAAGGGATAACTCGGAGAAAAATGGTCATACCGAAAATAAAAAAAGGAAATTATAGCTTCAAGTATCTAGTTTTCAGATCTGGACTGTAAAATTTGTTAGCGTGGGCGGTTTTCTTGTAATCATCCGAAAACCAACGAAATTTTTTTTCCAAATTTTTGCTCGTCTTTAAAATGGTCTGTCGACTTCAAATAATTTTTTTTATCATACGATTATAAAAGTCTTTTAGACAATTTAATCAGCTTTAATTTGACCTTTTAACGAGCCCCGTACGATGATTTGGCGCGGAGTAATCGTCGATCAAAGCAAAAAAGTCCATTTTAGCTTTGACAATCAATTACTCGAGAACTAATGATCGAACAGAAAATAAAAGTAGGGTTTTGGAAACTACAAAACATTCTCTATGATATGCAATTAGGGGCTGTTGATAAAACATTTTTTGTCGGAGTGATGATGTTGACTGAAAAAAAGTTGAAAATTTGCCAATTTAAGGATATTTGGAAATTTTTGTATAACTTTGGATATAATGCATGAACGAAGGATATCGTCGGTAATGTTTTAACCTCGAAGTGTCCCCAAAAAACCCTCAAAGTTGCAAAGCGCTGCGATTTTTTTTTCTTAGTGCCCCGAAGGTTACAATTTATCGTTTCTGTCAAAAATCACCGTAACAAGCAATTTTTCGATTTTTATTAATTTTTTCATCTTCAAAATGTTTTTTTTTAGGAATAATACGTAATTTATTTATTCAAATACATCAATTACCAAGAAAAAAATTCGAAAAAAAAATTCAAAAAAAAAATCAAATTGAAAAAAATTCAAATTTTTAGGGTAGTTTTGAGAAAAACTGTTTTTTGTGTTTGTTGAGAAAGTGTATTTCAACTATTGAAGCTGCAAAAAAATTAAAAGTTCGAGATTTGTGTGAAGAGAATTAGTCGACAGTAGGGGGGTATATCACAACAAAGGTGGTTAGACTGGTAAAAAAAATCGACCAAATTTTTTTCGACAAGAAAAGATCATCGTTAAGACGTGAAAAAAATTATTCTTTTTTTAATTGAATAAAAAATTTGAATAAAAAAATTTTTAAAAAATTTCGATATATTTTCATTGTTTTTTTTTTCAAATGTAAAAAAAAAATTTTTATTTCAATTTTTTTTTCACGTGTTAATGATAATCTCTTGTCAAAAAAAATTTGGTCGATTTTTGTTGACCAGTCTAACCACCTTTGTTGTGATATACCCCCCTACTGTCGACTGATTCTCTTCACACAAATCTTGAACTTTTAATTTTTTGCAGCTTCAATCGTTGAAATACACTTTCTTATCAAACCCAAAAAACAGTTTTTTTCAAAACTACCCTAAAAAATTGAATTTTTTTCTTGGTAATTGTTGTCTTTGAATGAATAAATCACGCATTATTGCTTAAAAAAAAACATTTTGAAGATGAAAAAATGAATAAAAATCGAAAAATTGCTTGTTACGGTGATTTTTGACAGAAACGATAAATTTAATCCTTCGGGGCACTAAGAAAAAAAAATCGCAGCGCTTTGCAACTTTGAGGGTTTTTTGGAGACACTTCGGGGTTAAAACATTACCGACGATATCCTTCGTTCATGCATTATATCCAATGTTATACCAAATTTTCCAAATATCGTTAAATTCGCAAATTTTCAACTATTTTTCAGTCAACATCATCACTCCGAAAAAAAATGTTTTATCAACAGCCCCTAATTGCATGTCATAGAGAATATTTTGCAGTTTCCAAAACCCTACTTTTATTTTCTGTACCATCATAAGTTCTCGAGTAATTGATTGTCAAAGTTAAAATGGACTTTTTTGCTTTGATCGACGATTACTCCGCGCCAAATCACCGTACGGAGCTCGTTAAAAGGTCAAATTAAAGCTGATTAAATTGTCTAAAAGACTTTTATGGTCGTATGATAAAAACATTCTATGAAGTCGACTGACCATTTTAAAGACGAGCAAAAATTTGGAAAAAAAATTTCGTTGGTTTTCGGATGATTACAAGAAAACCGCCCACGCTAACAAATTTTACAGTTCAGATCTGAAAACTAGATACTTGAAGCTATAATTTCCTTTTTTATTTTCTGTATGACCATTTTTCTCCGAGTTATCCCTTGTTGAAAATCAGCCAAAAATTTGGAATTTTTTTAAATATCTCTTAATTTGTGTGAGTAGTGTATTTTATTTGTACATTTTATTATTTATTTTTTACAGATGCAAGGAAGAAATTTTGGCGCCGCAACAAAAAGAAAAGTGGTCGTCAGCAGCAGCCGCAGCGGCAAGAGGCACCGGAAGGAGCCCAAGGGCGCGAGAAGGGCAGGCCATCGAAAGAACAGTCGGCAGAAGCGAGGGGAGCGGCCGCAGCAAGGACGCCGCGGGTATCGTCGACGCGACCGAACCCGCAGTCATTCGCCCCGCCGGACGCATGTTGAAGTTGCTCAAGCCGAGCGGGCGTTCCAATTTTGGTGCAAACAGTATTGGAAAATATGACAAAAAAATTAATGTTTCCCCCAACACGTAAATGAGTTTTTACTTTTCACTTTAGAAAATTGATTTAAAAAATTGTTGACGAATAGTGCCGAAACGATTGAGAAAGGCTCGAAGAGAACTTTGAGTCTTTCTCGATCGGCATTTTTTACAACACATTTCACATTGGGATGGGGGTCAAAACTTTGGAAGGCCAAATATACAGGGTGAGGCACTAACTGTTGCCACCTTGAATATCTCTGTAATTATCGACGTCACAAAAAAATGTTTGAAACAAAAGTTGTACCGTACGAAAGGGGTCATCAAATGCGACCATTTTTTTATCTCAGTGGAGGCGCTGCCGCACAGTAAAGGTCACCTCCACTTTTTTAAATGGGACGGTACATTTGTCTTTCAACTATCTTGTAGAACATCGAAAACTGCATAAAAAACATTTCGGGGTCAAAGTCGTTCTAGGTCATTTAAGATAAAAAAGTGACGTGAACTTTATTTTTATGTGATGTGAAAACTAGATACTTGAAGCTATAATTTCCTTTTTTATTTTCTGTATGACCATTTTTCTCCGAGTTATCCCTTGTTGAAAATCAGCCAAAAATTTGGAATTTTTTTAAATATCCCTTAGTTTGTGTGAGTAGTGTATTTTATTTGTACATTTTATTATTTATTTTTTACAGATGCAAGGAAGAAATTTTGGCGCCGCAACAAAAAGAAAAGTGGTCGTCAGCAGCAGCCGCAGCGGCAAGAGGCACCGGAAGGAGCCCAAGGGCGCGAGAAGGGCAGGCCATCGAAAGAACAGTCGGCAGAAGCGAGGGGAGCGGCCGCAGCAAGGACGCCGCGGGTATCGTCGACGCGACCGAACCCGCAGTCATTCGCCCCGCCGGACGCATGTTGAAGTTGCTCAAGCCGAGCGGGCGTTCTAATTTTGGTGCAAACAGTATTGGAAAATATGACAAAAAAATTAATGTTTCCCCCAACACGTAAATGAGTTTTTACTTTTCACTTTAGAAAATTGATTTAAAAAATTGTTGACGAATAGTGCCGAAACGATTGAGAAAGGCTCGAAGAGAACTTTGAGTCTTTCTCGATCGGCATTTTTTACAACACATTTCACATTGGGATGGGGGTCAAAACTTTGGAAGGCCAAATATACAGGGTGAGGCACTAACTGTTGCCACCTTGAATATCTCTGTAATTATCGACGTCACAAAAAAATGTTTGAAACAAAAGTTGTACCGTACGAAAGGGGTCATCAAATGCGACCATTTTTTTATCTCAGTGGAGGCGCTGCCGCACAGTAAAGGTCACCTCCACTTTTTTAAATGGGACGGTACATTTTTCTTTCAACTATCTTGTAGAACATCGAAAACTGCATAAAAAACATTTCGGGGTCAAAGTCGTTCTAGGTCATTTAAGATAAAAAAGTGACGTGAACTTTATTTTTATGTGAAATTACCTTTATTCACAGTAGATGTTCAAAGTGATTGCCATTCATCATTCACGAATCATGGAAATATTAACTTGCATAACATGCATTTGTGGTCAACTGAAAATCCATATTTCCTGAGGCAAGTTGCACACCAAAGACCGTGGTTGGTTAATGTACGGTGTAGGATTATTGGGGATAGAGTCATAGGCCCTTATTTCATCGAAGGAAATCTTACTGGTAGGAAGTACACCACATTCCTTCAAGAAACATTAGGTCCGTTATTGGAAGAAATACTTTTGGAAACAAGAAATAGAATGGGGTATCAACACGATGGGTGCCCGGCACATTTTTCGCTGATAGCTAGAAATGAATTGCAAAAGAGATTTCCAAATCGTTGGATTCGGCGGGGAGGAGCTGTATCATGGCCGGCTCGCTCGCCAGACTTAACGCCTCTGGACTTTTTCTTGTGGGGATACTTGAAAGATCGTGTTTATAAAGAACGTCCAACTACGCCGGATGATTTGCGTAAGAGAATTCTTCGAGCATGTGATTCGATAAGTGCCGAAGTGATGAGAAATTCTACACAATCCGTGATGAGGAGATTGCAATACTGCATTGATTCCAATAGCAATCACTTTGAACATCTACTTCGATTAAAGGTAATTTCACATAAAAATAAAGTTCATGTCACTTTTTGATCTTAAATGACCTTGAACGACTTTGACCCCTAAATGTTTTTTATGCAGTTTTCGATGCTCTACTAGATAGTTGAAAGAAAATGTACCGTCCCATTTAAAAAACTGGAGGTGACCTTTACTGTACGACAGCGCTTCCACTGAGATGAAAAAAATGGTCGCATTTGATGACCCCTTTCGTACGATACAACTTTTGTTTCAAACATTTTTTTGTGACGTCGATAATTACAGAGATATTTAAGGTAGCAACAGTGAGTGCCTCACCCTGTAGAACGACAAAGATTTCCAAATGACAGAATTATAAACTCAATGTAACGAACTGTAAATTATTCAAAATGTTATCCTTCGACCGATGACGAAATTGAATAACCATTACACCAAATGATTATTTATTTGAGAGCTCATTTATTCGGGAACGTGTATTCAGATTGTTTGCAGTTTGAGTCATACAAATACAGATTCAAAAAATCTAGAACACCCATATCTCCGAAATGGAAAGACGTGAGTATCTAATATTGGTAATACCATCTATAGCAAAAAGACATATATATCGAGGATACAAACTTCGAAAGTGTAGATCTGAGATAGGCAAACGAGCGACGGTCCAAAATAGCGAACATCAAAGAAGTGGACGAGTTGCTTCATAATTTTCTGCTGGTTTTCGCTAACACTTACGACATTCTTTTAAGGCGTCTGGCCACCTTGGCTGTTCGAAAAATGGGCATATTAAAAAATAATAATAATAAACTCGAAAGTATGGGCCGGAATATTTTTATTTTTTTTACATAACGTCAGAAAGGGCTTTAAGAATAACGTCCCAGCTATTACGCGGTCATGTCACATCTGAAAAAAAATCAGCTCATTCGTGAGTAGTGTCGCTACAATGTAGCGTATCGGTTTTTTTTCGACCGTTAAAAAAATTATGGTGAGCTATAATTTCGGTGAAAAATAGAATTTTTTTTCTTCGGCTCACCGTAATTTTTTTAATTGTCCAGAAAAAAACCGCTATGCTACATTGTAGCGACACTACTCACGGATGAGCTGATTTTTTTTTGCAGATGTGACATGACCGCGTAACTGCTGGGACAACGACCGCGCATATCGTGCGGGGGGCCTCCGCGGCAATGTGCATAACGGCGCCATTTTTAAATATTTTGAACGGAAATTTATTAACGTTATTCTTGAAGCCCTTTCTGCCGTTATATAAAAAAAAAATTCCAGCCCATACTTCCGAGTTTATTATTTTTTTTTCAAATATACCCATTTTTCGATCGCCCAAGGTGGCCAGACGCCTTAAAGTCTTTAAGAGGGGATATACATTTACAACGATCAAAAAATCAATTTCTTTTCTTTAAGGGATAACACCACTCTAGGAATTTGGAAAAATCGTTTTCTTTTGTCTTCAATAATACTTTGGGATCATAAAAACACTATGCAATTGGTCCTGCAGGGATTTTTTTTTAAGGTTGGATAAGTGTGTATACGTAAGGCAGGTTTGCAGTCACAAGAGCCTCGCGGTTGATATATCAGCGTGCGGGCTCTGAGTGCAGACGACGCGGTTCGATCCCCGGTAGCCAATGTCGTTTTTTTAAATTAAACATATAAGAATTAAATATCATAAATAATGCCTGGACAGGCGAGAATAGCTAAAGTGAGAGTAAGCTCGAAATTTTTTGAATATAAAATGAAAAAAAATAGATTAAAAAAGTCGATTGACCAGGGATCGAACCTGGACCAGTGCAGTCAGATCACGTGCAAAAGTTACCCCCTCTCTAGTCTTTTGCGCGCCCATCACACAATCATAGTAGCGCGTGTCCGTGAGCGAGCGACGCTCGGACGTCTTCGGAAAGAACCGAGCGCCATCAAAGTTTCCCGACCGCGCCTTCGGTAGCTACACCAATACATGAACGCTGAGCACGTTCATGTGCGGCCAAGCCGAAACGAAGGCTTCGAGGGAAAAAGCAATCTGAGCACGACTCGCGCGTGACGTCACCCGACGGCACGAGCGAGGCTTTTAGATGATTTCAATGCTTATTTAGCTCTTGATTCTCTGCGTTATTAATGTATACAAAAAAATGTATCGCACACTCTGATCGCTTATGTTTTAGTTTATACGTTAATTTAAATGCAATAATAAATCTAAATTACAACTTATTTATCTTCTAAAATATTGTTTACGCTTTACTCACACCCGTCCTTAATGCCAAATAAATGATATAGTTCATAAAAGTAAGCGGAAATATATTTATATTCGTATTATTATATTAAGCCTCATAGCTCTCATATGAAAACTCTCATATGAAAAACACCAAAAAAAACTTCCAAACCTTAGATTTCAACGAACCAAGAACATACATCTTCACATTTTCAATCATGACGAATTTTTAAGAACAATATCATCACAAACACATCTAAACCAAAACAATATACATCACCTAAATTATCAAAACATAAATCAATCAACACAAAATCACAACATTTTATACTCAACTCTTACTAATAGACAACAGGACACAAATAATAATCTTTCCACTGATCCTCTGAATAATATAAATTCGACAATCACATTAAATAAAACGAAAGATTGGCTTATAAATCTCTTCAACATCGATATTCCGTTACACATTTCCACATTCTTGTCTCTAGGTGAAAAGTTTTCTTTTCCTTACCTCAAACTCTCAAACATAAAAACTCATATCCACAAATAAATATCCGAACTTGAGTCCAAATTAGATTTTTTACTCGACAAACCTAGACAAATCGAAATTAGAACTAGATTCACTAAAATCTTAAACAAAATAAATATTCCAACATCATTTTCCAACACTAATGAAATTGTAAAACACACGTCCTCATTCTTAAAAAACAACCCTCAACTTTTAGTTACACGAGCTGACAAAGGAAATTCAACAGTCATTCTTAACAAATCAGATTACATTACAAAAACTCATAACCCGGCTGGAAATTTGTTCAGGCTAGCCAGATTTATGATCGGGCCGTAATGAGGGAGCTGTGTGGCTATCCGTATTACGGGAATTTTGATTCGGCCGTGAGCCTGCCGTGAACAGGCGCCACAGGTCAGGCAAACTTATGGCCAAAGTGAAAATGGCCATAATGTGGTTTGCCTTATCAGTGCCCTAATATGGCTCTATTAGGAGGCCCATGCATGGCAGTGCGCAGGCTAGCGCTAAAGTGGTGGCGCCAGTGTTGCATTCAAAAACGATATATATATATATATATATATATGCTTGCACGTGTGTCATATTGTATACCCGACTGGAAATTTATACATCGTGTTTGGGTTAAAACTTGTAAGTTTTCACGAAATATAAAAAGGAGCACATAAAGTGAAAACGTTATGAATCGCGAAGAAAGGAAGCGGTATTTGACACGGTTGCGTGTTAGATGGCGTTCGAAGAAAAAAGTTGACAAGTCCCGATCATCGGTACAAGTACCAAGTATGTATAACCTTACTTTTTTTCAACTTTTACAAAATTTATGAATTTTTATACACTTATGTATAGAATAACATAATTATAAAATATAATTCAAAAAATATTAAAAATAAATAAAAAATTGTCTAATATCAATATGAAATATAATTTGAAAACTGAGAATGAAATATTTTTGTGAATGAAAATGAATTTTAATTCCTTCAAACTTGATTTGTAAAATTTGTGTATAAAAATTTATAGAGAAAAATATAATTTCTGAAAAGGACCCGAACGAAAGGGTCGAAACGTAAGAAACCATCATTTATTTCCATCGCTGACCTTGGAAAACCTCTATTGGCCGGACTCAAGCCGAATCTTCAACTAGCAACTTGTCATCAACACGGCCGCACACATCTTTGAATCATTAATTCTCATAATTTCATCAAGCGATAAAGCATTATCCCCAAAAACAAGCCAATCATCCATCCGACCGCGAATCGTCAGTACCAGAAAGTGCACATATTCTACAAGCGATGAGTTGGTAGCGTTCCTGGCTTCGGTCCGCAGGGCCGCGGCACTTACGATTCGCGGCACTTACGATTCGGGGCCGGATAGATGATTGACTTGTTTTTGGGGATGATGCTTTATCACTTGATGAAAGTATGAGAATGAATATAATAATACGAATATAAACATATTTCCGCTTACTTTTATGAATTACAATTTATTTGGCATAGGGACGGGTGTGAGTAACGCGTAAACAATTTTTAGAAGATAAATAAGTTGTAATTTAGATTTATTATTACATTTAAATTAACGTACAAACTAATAAAATAAGCGGTCGGAGTGCGCGATAAATTTTTCGACACTATAAGATAACTAATTAAAATAATCAAATAAGAACTACTAGTAATAATAATTTTTAAAAAAGCACTGAGCGCGGGGAACGCCCCGCGACCCTGCGGACCGAAACCAGGAACGCTACCAACGAGACCATCTCATCGCTTGTAGAATATGTGCACTTTCTGGTACTGACGATTCGCGGCCGGATGGATGATTGGCTTGGTTTTGGGGATAATGCTTTATCGTTTGATGAAAGTATGAGAATTAATGAGTCAAAGATGTGTGCGGCCGTGTTGATGACAAGTTGCTAGTTGAAGATTCGGCTTCAGTCCGGCCAATAGAGGTTTTCCAAGGTCAGCGATGGAAATAAATGATGCTTTCTTACGGATCGACCCTTTCGTTCGGGTCCTCTTCAGATATTATATTTTTCTCTATAAATTTTTATACACAAATTTTACAAATCAAGTTTGAAGGAATTAAATACATGAATTTTTTATGTTCTGATTGTGTTATAAAATTGTTGTGTCGTTTTGTATAACTGTTATGTTAATTCTGTTTTGGTTATAACTATATTGATTTGATATGCAGAAGTTCTTGTATTGCGTTAATTCTTCTTATTCATCGGTGTTTGAAATGAGTGATGTGTGAGACTGTGGTTTATTATACTATGGAGTTATAAAGAAATGAAATATGAGAAACGACTAACCTCGATGTTGTTGAAGTTTCTAGCTTTTGCTTAAATTTGGAACGTTATTTCAAAAGACAGTATTCATGGAAGTAAATACTGTTTTGCTGGAGTATACTCTATAGATGGAAGAATTTATCGTTTTTTAGCGATTTTTATCATCTGTGAGGGATTGATAATTATAAGAAAGTTTTGTGCTTTATTTGTGAAAATTTAATGTACGTGATTGATTTAAAAGAAATTTTAATAAAGTATCAAATGACTGTGATGATTACCTATTGAGTTGAAGATTTTTTAAATTTTCTTCCAAAATAAACAAAAACTTGAAATTTACATTTCTCAGTCACATATTGAGTTGTGTGATCACGGAGAGTTCGAGAGAAACTGAGTGGTGTCTTAATTTCGTGAAGCTTATTAGTCTTTATTTTGCGAATCGGGGGAGAAAGATCCTTTAGGCAGTGACGTGTCAAGAGAAATAAAATTGGTGCGTCATGTTAAGAGTATTTAAAATTAAATTATAATGTCAATAATTTTAAAATTGTTATGTCAAGTAAAGTATGGTAAAATATTTTAATAGTTATAAAATAGAGTTATAGATCGAGCTTAGTTTTTGTATGTCAGTTCTAAAATTTGTGGCGTTGGAGTGTGCCTTAATTTGGATCATTTCTAGGATTAGTCTTTTTTGAGCCAATTTTCATTGTTTATAATTTTTACATTGTCGAATTGAAAGTTATGTTTTTGTTCTATTGCATGTTGTGCTAAGGCTGTGTGTTTGTGGTAGTATGTTTTAGACTATTTTTATGTTCTTTTATTCTGGTTTCAAGGTATCATTTGGTTTGGCCGACGTATGTGGCATTGCAATCCTTACAATCGATTTTGTAAACTATGTTGGATTTTTGGTTGTTATTTATTTTGTTTTTGGTGGAGCCAGTAATCGATGAAATGTTGTGTTTATTGTTTGTGACTAATGTTATCTTGTATTGTTGGAAAAGACGAATTGGTTGATGATGGTTATTTTTTGTGTAAGGAACATTTATTAGTGTGGAAGAATCAAAATTGTTGTTATTCTTTTTTTGATTGTTGATTGTGGAAAGCCGATGTTTTATTATTTTTTCTGTGAAAGAGATCGGATAGCAATTTTGTGTTATCGTGTTACTAATAAGTTTGAGGTTTTCTTTATGAAATGAAGGATGAGATAATTTTATTGCTCTGTGAACTGGCATGTAAATTATGGCTTTTTTAGGAAAGTGGGTGGTGTGAAAAGAAATTTATGAATCTGCCTGACCAGGTTGGTTTCCTATACCAATTTGTGATAATTGAATTTTGTTTATGGATTAAAAGTATATCAAGAAACGGGATTTTTATCTACTTCATTTTCTGATGTGAATTGTAATTTTGAGTTATATGAGTTAAAAATCTTTTTGGTGGATTCAATTTTGTCTGTTGGTAGAACAATAATAATATCAACATATCTTTTATGTAGTGGTAACAAAAATTTCTATTTTTCCAGACAATTTCTTTCAAGATCAATCATGACGATGTTAAATAGTATTGGAGCCAGAGGTGAGCCCATTGGTAACCCTGAGATTTGGTGGTAAATTTTATTTTGAAATGTAAAGAAAGTTGAGAACATGATGTATTCTATGACTTTAATTATTTCGTTTAAAGGAAATGTTTTTGAAAATAGATTTGATCTTTTTTGAAGGCTTTGAATAACAAGTTGTAATGGGATGTTGGTATAGAGAGAAACAACATCAAACGAGACCAATTTGTAGTTGAATGGAATTGAGATGTTAGAAAGTGAATGTTTTAGGTGGAAACTATCTCTGACGTGTGAATTAGTCGTATTGATTAATTTAGAAAGTTTAGATTGTATAAATTCAGCTAGTTTATGTGTTGGACTATTTATTGATGATGCTATTGGACGAAGTGGATAATTGTTTTTATGAATTTTTGGCAGACAATAGAGACGAGATACGTTGCAATTTTCAGCTTTTAAATATTTGTACTTTGTTTAATCAATGATTTTTAGGGTTTTCCATCTGGAGAGAATATTGTTAATGCCTTTTTGTAGAGTGTTGATGGGATTTCCATTTGTTAATTTGTAAGTTGAGAAATCTGCGAGTAAATTATGAGTTTTTGTAATGTAATCTGATTTGTTAAGAATGACTGTTGAATTTCCTTTGTCAGCTCGTGTAACTAAAAGTTGAGGGTTGTTTTTTAAGAATGAGGACGTGTGTTTTACAATTTGATTAGTGTTGGAAAATGATGTTGGAATATGTATTTTGTTTAAGATCTTAGTGAATCTAGTTCTAATTTCGATTTGTCTAGGTTTATCGAGTAAAAAATCTAATTTGGACTCAAGTTCGGAGATTCATTTGTGGATATGAGTTTCTATGTTTGAGAGTTTGAGGTAAGGAAAACAAAACTTTTCACCTAGAGACAAGAATGTCGAAATGTGTAGCGGAATATCAATGTTGGAGAGATTTATAAGCCATTCTTTCGTTTTATTTAATGTGATTGTCGAATTTATATTATTCAGAGGATCAGTGGAAAGATTATCATTTGTGTCCTGTTGTCTATTAGTAAGAGTTGAGTATAAGATCTTGTGATTTTGTGTTGATTGATTTATGTTTTGATAATTTAGGTGATGTATATTGTTTTGGTTCAGATGTGTTTGTGATGATATTGTTCTTAAAAATTCGTCATGATTGAAAATGTGAAGATGTATGTTCTTGATTCGTTGAAATCTAAGGTTTGGAAGTTTTTTTCGTGTTTTTCATATGAGAGTTTTCATATGAGAGCTATGAGAATTAATATAATAATACGAATATAAATATATTTCCGCTTACTTTTATGAATTATAATTTATTTGGCATAAGGACGGGTGTGAGTAAAGCGTAAACAATATTTTAGAAGATAAATAAGTTGTAATTTAGATTTATTATTATATTTAAATTAACGTATAAACTAAAAAAATAAGCGATCAGAGTGTGCGATAAACTTTTTTGTATACATTAATAACGCAGAGAATCAAGAGCTAAATAAGCATTGAAATCATCTAAAAGCCTCGCTCGTGCCGTCGGGTGACGTCACGCGCGAGTCGAACTTAGATTGCTTTTTCCCTCGAAGCCTTCGTTCGGCTTGGCCGCACATGAACGTGTTTATCGTCCATGTATTCGTGTAGCTGCCGAAGGCGCGGTCGGGAAACTTCGATGGCGCTCGGCTCTTTCCGAAGACGTCCGAGCGTCGCTCGCTCACGGACACGCGCTACTATGATTGTGTGATGGGCGCACTAGAGACTGAGAGGGGGTAACTTTTGCGCGCGATCTGGCTGCACTGACCCTGACCGCAAGCATCGTTAATCCGTCACGCTGCCAACTCAGCCACGACGCTCATTGAGGGTAGAGAAACATTTATCATACACGCTGATCCATAATGTTTACTGTTGAAAAAAAACGCCGTAACGACTGCGGCAAAGGCTCAACATTTCTTTTTGAACCTTCCACGGTCGTTTCGGCGTTTTATTTTTCAACACGGTTCGTCGTTCATTTTTTTAACCCGCATTCTCGGCATAAGCGGCCAACCGAGAGAAAACAATTTTCTCGATACATGTTTTTCTCTTTGAAATTCATTTAATGCATATTCCATTCCGCAGTACGGCCACACATATATGTCGAGCTCGATCGGACGGAAAACCCCGCTCCGTTCGCCTGTCGAGTGAGTAAGGGGCAGAGACTTTTTTCCCACCGAGCTACCCATTCGTGTGCACGCTGACTGCGATATCGACTTGAGCGATGCTCACGACTCGCGCGGCTACAAGGGAATCTGCAACCTCGACAGAGGCGATGCACACAATATCATATTCCCGAACTCGCCGCCGCGATTTAGCGCCATTTCCGAGGTACGCCGAAAAGGGGAGCGTTGTACATCTCCCTACTAATCTCTGATCCAACCCTTGAGTTAGAGATGGGACCATATATGACCGCCGCCTAGGCGTCGCTGCTGGCATCGAACCCATAGCCGGCGCCTGCGCATTTCTACGTTCATCCTGTCGCGAACCTGCGCGGTCCGAGCTGCGCGTCGCGCGCAACGTGCAGACACATAACCTAGAGACAGGAAATCATATGAGTTGCGATCAAGAGACGCGACAATAAATCAATATATTAATAAGATCATACACAATACATAAAAATCCGCCGAAAAATAGGTTTTTTTACACGGCATAGAGAAGTATTTAAAAATGACTGTAAACAAAATGCAGGGGCGGTTGCTGAACGTTTAAACAAGAAAATAATGATTAAAAATTAGACTGTTTAATGACAGCGAATGGACCTTGAGTTGGCTGACAACGTAGTGTGAATGAGCTCTAAACTTGCTATTACGGGAAGACACTGCTGTAAAATTTTCGAAAAATCTTTAAACCTTAAAAAATATGATGCATTTCGTTTATAGCTGAAAAACAGTTTTGTAGTCGCTTTTGAGCTATTTTTTAGGGGAGTCTCCAAGCCAAGAAGACTATAGGGAAGGAGTCAATTTTCGTATGGAGAAACGCTATAAGAAACGTCCGTAAATTCATCCTGAAACATGGTGTTAAATACGGCCTGTAGGCGTCGTTCGTGTCGTTAGTGTACCAAAAATATAGTAATACAGCCAGTGCATAGGGTGAAACTGACTGTTATGGCGGCAGTTGTTGACGCTTGTAAAGAAAAACACTTATCGTGCACTAAGATTGTTTGTTTGCGACGACGACTTTGAAAGAGTATGAGACAAGTGAATTCGTGTATGATTGCGTCTAATTACTTTATTGTAATAAGTGGTATGATAATTTTTACAAGGTACTTAAATTTTTTAATTACGAAGAGTTTATTACGACTTTGTAAATAATTTATATAATGCATTTTTGATAGTTCGAAAAAACCATCAACCATCAATAAACACATTAAAATTATTTGCATTGCGGAATTGTTACTATTTTTATTTGCGTTATTATGATCCTTATAACAAATGTAATCAACAATCAAACTAATTTACCGATAAAAGGCATAACAGTTAATTTTAATCAAAACAAATAATTTCAATTATAAAAAAACTTTACGAGGCGAGAATGAAAACCGGTACTTCGCGCGGTGCTATATAGTTTTTTTATATTGTGCGTCAAATTAAACTTAACAAACAAACGCATCTTAGTAGTAGTTAGATTGTAGACTTTGAGCTATTATTATCAGCATCTTTGAGTTTTGATATTATTTTAATAAATATAAAATGTAAAATGATGTGTGTATCGCTTCAATTCTTTTGATGAGTTGTCGTTGTCTAATGTGTCTCACTTTATGAGCGTTTGTGTATGAACTTGTAGTAGAGGCATCACTTATAGTTGACTGGGTGATCTGGGTTATCGCAATTTGCATAGCGGCGGAGCTGTTTGTCTGATGAGTTATTTAAAGTGCATTTTCCGGTTTCGTGTGAAGCGCTACACTTGACACAGTGGTATGTTGCAATTTCCATTCGCATGTACCAGTCACTGACATTTTCTACATACTTTACACACTCTAATCGCGGCCACCTGACGACATTTGAATAGAATTTATATTTACCTCTGATATATATTTTCATGGCATTATTAGGTGCTTTTTTGTAATTAGGTGGATAATTGCACTATGACTTAAATGTACAAACGTCTTAAGGCACTACTACAGCTACACAAAAGTTATTTATACAATGAATTGAGGTTAAGAAAATTAAAATTTTCATCTTCTGTGACAGCTAATAACAACACGTACAGCTGATAACAATACAAGCGCAAATCATACATGTATATACAGCACATGGTCATTAGCTTCCGCAGCACCGCTTATGCGGAACCTTATTTCAGGACACTTCTACGGACGGGTCAAAATACGGAGATTGGACTCTTTCCCTATAGTGTCATTGCCCCAAGCGCTTAAAAGCATCTTCGGCGGCCCCACGCTGGTAGGTCGACTCTTGTAAGCCTATTATCTTTGGGGAAAAAGTTAGTTACTAAAAATAGTTTTATTTTCTACTAATAGATGGCATTAGATTACGGGGAAAAAATGTCATCAGCTGAAGCGTCGATAAAACTGTTGACTTCAAACACGTTTTTCTCGTAACCATGTTTTTGACATCAGTACGCAGCAAAACTCAAACAATTTTCGTCTAATCGACTTGAAATTTTAAGTATAGCTTTTTAGATTACTTTAACAGTAAAAAGAGCGCTTTTTCGCTCAATTGAAAATCGTAAAAAAATATAGCACTCTTTATATGAAAATTATAGTCGAAAAAAACGAACCATTTTTCATACGCGTCGCTATGTTTTACATAATTTTTTTATTTCCCCCGTATTCGACTGCTAAAACTAACATAATTAACGAAAATATTTCAGCCTTAGTACCAGGATTAATATTATTTAATAATTTTTTTACATATTTTACATATACCATGTAAAGACTAAAAGTTCTTTTGACCATGTATTTTATTACTTTATTTTTTTTATCTATAGAAAACGGTCGAAAATGGGCAGTTACAGTGGTGTCCTCCAATATCATAAAAATGTTAGGTAGCCAAAACTTTAAGAACGAAACACTACATTAATTACGTTCACAGCACATGATTTTAATTTCGAAGTGAGGTTATTCATTTGATAACTTTTTACTAATAAAATGTTTTTTTTTTATATAACTATTAGTTACAACGGACTAATTGATCATTGATGTTAATTTTTTAATCTATGAGTTTTGAATATATAATTACACCAAATCTCTATAACTAAAAAAATATTAAAGTTGCTCAATGAACGTGTGATGGGCATGATCTCGTTCACTTAGCGATTTTAAAACGATTTTTTAAATACAATTTTCGTTTCACTTTCATCGGCAGATGAAAAAGAACCGAGAATCAAGAAGAAAAATTGAAAAATAAAAAATAGTGAGCGATCGGAAAGAAGTTTGTTTTTTTTTCCAAAAATGTTTGCAATTTTTTGCTCACTAATTTTTTATTTTTCAATTTTGCTTTTTGATTCTAGGGCAACTTATACACAATATTGTACAAAATAAAAATATGTTTCATTTGTTTGCTTCAGATCACCTGTCCGGGGCTTAGGACTTCCGCAAGTGAAGAACGTCATCGTTCGCGCACCGACATACGTGGCTCCTCCCACTTCCACCGCCATGTTTTGTCAAACTTTAACAAATAGTTTGATGTTCAATAAAGACCGCTTAGTCAACATACCAAATATCAACATTCTATATTTAATACTTTTCGCTTAAAAAATTGGTGAAAAGTCGAACATTTTTTGGCCCAACAAGGCAGCACCTCCCCTTAATATATGGCACGACAAATGTAGTATACAGGGTGTCCCAGATCAACCACCCGATCTCTGAGTTCCGAATATATACCATAATTCTGAACAAAAAAGTTCTTTGCCATTTTGGCGTCTGTATTGGCGATCGAATTTTTTAATTTTTACAAATTTTGGCTGTATCAAGAAAACTTTTTTTTTAATATTGTTACATCCTAGCGAATGTGCTTTCTCTCGGTTATTCCCAATATCCTTAATTGCCATTATAAGCTTATTATTATACATGTATAAATTTAAGAATAAGACGCGTAACAGCGTAAAAAGGAACGTGCGTACGTTTCGCACACATATTCAACCCACAGCGATATATGCACGATATCAGCACCGTCAGTCATCAACTTTTCCTATCCCATTGACTGTCAACAAGAACACGATCTCAGGCGCATATTCCAAGAAGAGCTGTCGAATGAAAAACCAACCATCAGCTGGATCAACAGGCTCCAAAAATCCTACGTCGACCCATCCGCATGGTGACCAAGAGAAGCATCGACCCTAGATTATGTGATCATAACTAGACTAGACGGCTTCGACGAACTTATAACATGCGCATGTTTAGGTCTCAGATATGGAACTCTGTACTCCATGCGCTTGACTTGAATTGAATTTTGAATTTTCATATCAAGAAAGACTTCCTTCCTGAAGCAGTCTTCCAACAGTTTCCAGCGCGTTCAGATCAAATCTCCCGACAATCGTCTCCAAGTTCTTTTATCGTGTTTAAATCCGATCAGCGTACTAACAGTTTTATTGCGAGTATTTTCCTTCGAGTTACTACATATAACTTCGATCCTCAGTTCGCGTAAACGGTTAAAAATCCGTGCCCCACTCCGTGCATTCGTATAGAGCATCAAGTGCCTGTCACCGTACACATATACTATAGACACATATATCTCCGCGCCAACCGAAAACTTGTGCAAGTGTTACCAACCACTTGACTAGCGACCGCATCAGGGTACCAACGAGGGCCCTTCGTCTTACGAGCGTCAACCGATACTTTATGAGCGAGCGCACACGACTGTACGAGCGAACATATACACAGCTACGCGCACCAACAAATGTAAGCAAACCGCATCATTCTGTTATTTCTCTGTGTTACTCTTCTATTGTTATTAACCCACATTCAAATCCGACTATCCATTTGTAATAAACGTCGGTAAAATTTACATGAGCTTATCGAATTATTTCTCAATGCCGAAATATCGCGTCAATTCTTTTATTTTATTCTTTCCCTCGTACTACCCCTTTTTATCCTCATCCCGTGCTATTGCGCTAGGCGTAGGCACGAAAGAGGGAAACAAAAATATTATGCTCGGGTCCCTTCCGGATGTAACATATTAATTTTTGGGGGCTCGTCCGAGATTATAAAAAGGAAATGTGCTAATTAGTCCAATGTCTGGAGACGAATCAGCAACGAGCTCATGAAATCTAAATGTTACTGAAGACCCACCAGAACAATCGGGACATTTAACAAGAAGTTCCAACGCTAAATTAGTGTCTGGCCTCAAACCTCCTACAAAAAGACCGATAACAAAATTAGATTTGCCCCGAAAATACGAAGATCAAAATCCAGTAACCATGTCACTAGGAGAAATCAGCTAATATCCCTAAAATATGCCATTATCTGCGTCCCGGAGTTCGACGGAAAGAAATATCCCCTTATCAGAATTCATAGCGGGATGCGAAGACGCAAAAAACATGCTTCCCCCCGAAGTGAAAAAATATCTTGCAAAATTGATAAGAAACAAATTTAAAAATCAAGCCCGAGAAGCTATTCACGGGACAAAATTCGAGACGGTAGTAGAACTCATAAATTTCCTCAAAAAAAATATAAGCGCCCAACAAATCCGAAATGCAATTGTTGAGAGAGCTCAGTAACATATTTCAAGCAAGTGGCGATAGGGCCATAGATTTTTCCTCAAAAATCAGGAGGAAGGCAAGAGAAATAGTTGAGGCGCGAAAATTAACCAATGATGGAACGGAAGACGAGGCATTTAAGAAAACGATAGACAAGTATTTCCTCAAACTCCTCAAACGCGGTCTAAAGGAAGAAATCGAACAACGACTTCCTCCGTGCGACAGCGTCACGACGGCGATCGACTACGCCATACAAATTAAGCGCGAAATCGCATCACGAAAATAGTTACACTCATCCTCTATCAGACCCGAAAAACCCGATC
The DNA here is from genome assembly GCA_944452715.1 of Ophion slaviceki. Lineage (NCBI taxonomy): Eukaryota > Metazoa > Arthropoda > Insecta > Hymenoptera > Ichneumonidae > Ophion > Ophion slaviceki. Next base: position 22,196,994 of record OX101784.1, on the reverse strand, counting down.
AGACAAAGTCCGTTAAGATCTGTGACGTCTGCAAAAAAGACAACCATCCGACCGAAGCTTGCCGATTCCCGATTGTTACGTGTCAAATATGTAAAAATCAAGGTCACAGTGCCGATCAATGTAGGAACAAACCAAACGAACAAAAGCCTGTCACATGCCAGATCTGAAAAAAATTTAGCTACACCTCGGATCGATGCTACGCCGATCGCAATTCCCGTACAAACTGCCAGTGTAAAAATTCAGGGCATACAGCCGATAAATGTCCTTCAGGGCGGGGTAAAGTATTTAAATTTTGTTTTCATTTTTTTTTAAATTTCTTAAATGAATGCATAATATATCAAGAATATTGTGTTAAAATTTCAAGTCGATCGGAGTAAAATTGACGAAGTTATGAGTATTTGAGCGTCTATTGCTCCATGCCGGGTTTTATACCTGGGCGGCAGCTGCGCGGCGCGCTATTGTATTTTTCGACCCCGAATAAATTTCTTGATAAACGGGCCTGTTCCGGTGTATATTAGTATACACATTAGTCTGTACATCAGTTGACCGCTGTAAAGAAGAAAGAGTTTTGCGTAGACAAACGCAAAAAGATGCTCTCGATCATCTTGATGGAAGCCTTTTGGTCTACGGACCTGGCATCGACGACTTTGAGTGAGTATAAGAAAATTATCGAGTTTTATTTTGAATTTCTAAAAATTCAAAGATAATTGAAAAATCTGAAAAAATTCATACGTATTCAGAAAAATGAACGAATCACGAAAAAAATTGGGTTGCGGGGAAATTTGTTGACTACCTTTTTTTTTTCATCATTTTGTTAATAACATTTTGGAATTATTATTATGCAAAGTTAATCTTTTGAGTACCTTTAATATGCATGAATTTTCTCAGATTTTTATGCAATTGAGAAGTGTTCTCAAACTTATGTGCAATGAGCGCTAAGCGACCAAACTCTTCTGCGTTTTTCAAACCGTTTTTCTGAGACTTGTCATATTTGAAGTCCGTGTGCACGATAACACAAAATCTACTGGACCAATCGCTTTAAAATTTTGCACAGTACTTCTTCACATAATTCACCAGGTATTGTCGAGAGCTTTTTTGTTTTTTTAAATAATTACTAATTTTTCAACAACAAATTAGCCGATTTTTTTTAGCGAAAATTGGGTTTTTGGCTCCCAAGTGCTACGAAAAATCGAAAAATCGAAAAAAAAATCCTCTCGTTATTACCTCGAGAAACATCTTCTTTAACAAATGCATTTTGATTTTTTTGTTTCAGATGATTCTGTTGCGAGTTATGGTGCACACCGCAAACCAACTTTTTTTCGAGGCGCCTCCGGGGTTTAATTTTCACTCGCTCAATTTTGAACATTTTGCAATGCAAATTTAGGAGAATGTTGTTCAAATGTTACTTTATTATATGTAAATTTTTCAAAAAACGAACACTATTCGTTACGCCAAAAAAAAAATCTTAAAAACATGCCTTTTTTCGCCGAATTAACTTTACCCCGCCCTTCACGAGGCAAGTCCACAAACTTCTCGTCCGACTGGCAACGTCGGTCGGCTGGTCCACAATGCTAAATCTGCAAGAACATCAGGCATACGGCAGATGAATATTTTCAATTAAAACCCGAAGCGTCTAACTCCGACCAACCCGTTTGTCAGTACTGCAAACGAGCAGGTCACGTTTTAGAAAAATGTCACGCTCGCGAGTATAACAACTCGCGAACCCAGGAGTGAAACGAGTCGACGACCTCTCGGGCGAACGCGCCGAGCGGTTTCCCGACTCCAACGCGTCCGGCGAACATCGCTTCCACAATGCCTCCGAGCATCAATATCCAACTTACTCAATAAATTCGGAAGATTTCGGCACATTACCCTCGGTGTGTATCGGCACACTACCGAAAAAGGGTAAAGTGCCGATGCTTCTAGACAGCGGTGCCATCCCCAACTTGATTAAGAAAGCATACACCACAAACATGGTAGGAATCGATGATCAAGGTATTATCAAACTATAGGGAATATCTACGCTACCGGTATTCGCGCTAGGAAGCGTGCCACTTCGCGTGTTCGATTTCGAAACGCTTTTACATATCATACCAGATGAGGTACCACTTCCTTACCCCCGGTTGTTAGGACCCCGGTTCTTTTCCGAATCAAAATCCAAAATAAACTACGAAACAGAATGTTTCGAGTATGGAGACGATGCATGGCCTTTCGAGAAACCATACAAACCCATCGAGGTAGTAGAAATCCCCGCGCGTTCGGAAACCTCTTTCCACATGAGGATCAAAAACCGCACGTTAAGACAGTAGTCTGGTCTAGAGCGATATTTTTGACGTCATTTTTGGGTTGGAATAACTTTTAAACCGTTGAAGTTGTCTTGATGCAATTTTACATATGTATTTATTGTTCCTTTGAGAAGGTATCTACATTAAAAAAAATTAATTTGAATATTTTCATGTAGTTTTTTCTTCTTTTACACCATGGTCCGCCGAAAACCGCCTCAATCGGCGCCCACTCTAGGTGATGTTGTATGCATAAAAAAAATATATATTCTCAATCTGTATGAGTATTCTGATCGCTGGTAGCAGAATTAGTACTTTAAAAAAATTTGTTACGAAATCGCGGCCTGTTAAACTTTGATTAACGATATTTCATACATTTTCGGGTATTCGACGAGTTATAAAATGTGGGCAAAATTATTGTTCGACTCAATTTTGCTACCAGACCTCAGAAAGAGGCTACCGAAGGTATGTGCAAAATTTGGGTTCGATCGGTCAATTAGTTATCGAGATATCGTGGACGCCGATTTGAAAAACATAGTTCTGAGATAAACGCGTTCAAAGTTTTGATACCGTTAGATGAGGTTTGCGCGCGGCTTGCTTATAATTTCTATCACTCTGCTAATTTTTGAAATATCAATAATCGGTTTTCACGAGCGTATTAAGAAAGGTCTAAGGAATAGGAATAAAATGAAAAAAAAAATCGATTTTGTCAAATTTCTAGATCAGACTACTGCCATAAAGGAAGGGTATATCCCGCCTTTAAAAATCCGTAAGGGTGTTTACGCCGGCAACTGCCTGCTAACAAACATCAACGGAAGGGCTCATTTGGAGGATTTCAATACCACAAATGACGCCGTACGACTGATTGGGCCGGTCCTAAAACTACAGAAATTCGATATCGTGGGAAACCAAATAAAAAATGAAAAAACAAAATTAGACTGCATGTCAATGTTAAATTCCGGTCCAATTCCTCGTGATCCCCCTATTCCAGTTGTAGATTGCATAACAACTACGCTAATCCAGAGCCCAAAAGTGGCCAATCTAAAAACTTCGGCAAAAAACGTCGGAAAAAACCTTGCCTTCACTCCGACGAGAGTGACACGCAAGCAAAACCAAATAAAAAATTCAGCAGCGAGGAAAAACCAAAAACAAAAACAAACGGAAAAGAAGAAGATGAACAAAACAAAAAGCAAACCTAAACAAAAAACAAAAAAAAAACAAAAGCACACGGAAAATTAAAAAACGATGAAAATCGAAACGTCAATTCTATTTCCACCTCACCACGTACACCCGAAAAAAACCCCGAGCGTTCGGAAATAATAAAAAATCTTTTGCGGCTAGATCATCTTGCACAAGACGAGCTAGATCATGTCGAAAAAATCATCGAAACATATGCAGATAGGTTTCACATAAAGGGTGCGCCTCTAGAAGCTATACATATGTTTCGACACAAGATCTCTACGGTCGATGACCTACCGATCAACACCAAACAGTACAGGTTCCCCCAAGCGCTCAAAGGAGAAGTACAGCGTCAAGTGGACGAGTTATTACAATCAAGGGTAATAAGCCACTCGGAATCCCCGAACAATAGTCCTGTTTGGATAGTGCCGAAAAAACCAGACTCCAACGGTAACAAACGTTGGCGGATGGTAATTGATTTTCGAGCCTTAAATGAAAAAACAATCGGTGATTCATACCCGTTACTAAATATTACCGATATTCTGGATCAGTTAGGGCGCGCAACCTACTTCGCAGTCTTTGATTTAGCATCCGGCTTCCATCAGATCGAAATGAACCCCGAAGACAAATCATAAACCCCTTTCTCTACGCCTCACGGGCACTACGAATTTTCAAGATCGCCTTTTGGGCTCAAAAATACCCCGGCGACTTTCCAGCGCTTAGTGGACATCGTACTGAGAGGACTCCAAGGAGTATCCCTTTTCGTTTATCTCGACAATATCGTTATCTACGCCAGAGATCTAGAGGAACACGTTAAAAAGATTCAGGATCTGATGGAACGGTTGCTTAAAGCCAACCTCAAGTTACAACCAGACAAATGCGGGTTCCTTAGACCTGAAGTAAGTTACCTCGGACACATAATCGGTAAAGACGGGCTCAAATCAGATCCAAACAAATGATCGGCAGTAAAAGAACTCCCGATTCCAAAAAACGTTAAGAACATTCGCCAATTCTTGGGCTTAACCGGTTACTATCGCAGGTTTATTAAAAACTTTTAAAAAATCGCAAAACCTCTAACCCGTCTCTTGCAAGGAACATCCCTCAGATGACACCCTTCGATTTTGTTGAAATTTGGATATGTTATAAAGCACCGAAAAGTAAGCGATAAGTATTTTTTTATCGGCGGAAAAACGGTTTTAAGGCGTGAAACGAATCCTCGAAAAAATCGGTGTTTTTCGTTTTTCGTCGATAACGTTATCGTTCTCATCTCCAATGTGTAGTGCACAAAAAAATAAACATTGTTGCAATTTGATTTTTTTTAAATATCTTGTACCGTTAAAACGTTATCGACGAAAAACGAAAAACATTCCCATTTTTGAGGGTGCGTTTCAGCCCTTAGAACCGTTTATCCGCCGATAAAAAAACGTATCGCTTACTTTTCGGTCCTTTATAACATATCTAAATTTCAACAAAATCTAAGGGTGTCACCTGAGGGATGTTCCTTGTTAGAAGACAAAACCGACTTCGAATAGACTGACGAAACACAGACAGCCTTCGATATTCTCAACAACAAATTATGCGAATCTTCTATTCTCCAGTACCTCGATTTCAATAAACCGTTTATCATAATGACAGATGCTTCCGGCTACTCCTTAGGCAGAGTCCTATCACAAGGGGAAATAGGAAAAGACAAACCCATAGCGTATACGTCGTGCGTATCGCGCGACGCAGCCCTACGTTATGACACATACGAGAAAGAAGCAATGGTTATCATCCAGTGTAAAAGCCTTTCGGCCCTACATTTACGGTAGAAAATTCACTCTCGTCGCCGATCATAAGCCTCTCGTTTGGTTCAAAACAGCAAAGGACGCAAACGCGCGCGTTCTTAAGGCGTTATACGCAGTTGCAAGGCCAAAAAGGTCGTTTTTTCACGATTTTTTTCTGGAAAAGGATTTCATTTGGGCAAAACGAAAAGTATTAGGCAGTGTAGTGGCATCTTTTAGCTTTAGATGGGCATTTTTTATTTTCAAAAATATTCATTAACATTGCTCCTGTAGGAAGTCTCCTGGAGGTCCCCGAAAAAAAGTGTCCGGCGGTGAGCAAAGTATCTCCGGTGTGGATTATCTAAAATGAAAAAACCAAAAAGATTATTTTAGGCGATAGATGAATTCAGGTATTGATCGAAGGAATAGTCGAAATTTTGATTTTTGACAAAATGATGGCTCCGCAAAGAAACACCTTCGATTTTCGACCAAATTTTTTTCGTTGAAACGTTGGAAAAAAATAGAAATAATTATCGAAGATCTTATTCCTTCGATCAATACCTGAAGGATATATCTGACAAGGTTGTGTTAAAATTGCAGACCGATCGGTTGAGCCGTTTTTGAGAAATCGTGCTCACCGACTTTGAAAACACCGTTTTGAGAAAAACGTGTTTGAAGTTTCTCGGGTATAATACAAATTACAAACATACACACATATACTTACACATGTGTGTGCATTTTCGAGAATATTCGCTGGATCGATTTGAAATTTTCCGGGAATATACTCACATATTTGTACATTCCGAAAATGCAATTAAAAAAAATCGATTTTTTGAAATTTCTAACTGCGTATAACCCGTTAAGTGGCGACTAAAACTCTCCGAATACGACTACGACGTCGTGTATAAACCCGGTCCATTGAACTCGAACGCGGACGCACTACCACGAAATCCAATAGAAATGGTAGAAATAAAAAAAAAACTATCCCGCATTATGAGAAAAACCAAGTCGAAACCTCACCAGATGTGTTGCGAGATATAACACGTCAGTTGTATGAAACAAGCGATAACGACAGTGGAAATAGAAACCTCACGAGCTTCACGACACAGGTGGAAATTCACCCAGTTTCCGTGTCCGAAAAAATAAACGTCGTTACCCGCTCTCAAACAAAAACCAGGGTATCTCTTGATGTAAACGAAATAGTCCATGCGAACGAAACACATGGCGACGACGGTCCGGCAAGTGCTGATGCACCCGAAGGGGCAGACGTACGTTCCGAATCTCGATACTCCACATGCCGAACCCGTGAAGCCATAAACTATGAAGAGAGTAGTGACGAAGAAACCGAGGCCGATGTAATAAGACTCGTGCGCGCTCAACGACCTAAGAAGGTCGCTCGCCCGAAAACAGCTGTTAGGTCTAACCAGCGCAAAGCACTTCCTGTCTCCTACTCCGGAACCTCCACTGACTCAGATTCCGATAATTCGACAAACCCAGATTCTAGCACCCTCAAGTCACAACCCTCGGAAATGGAGGATCCTCCTGTGAAGGAAAGAAAAACATCGGAATTCAAAATCGCAAATTGTATCAATACCAAAGAATTGTTCCACTTTAGCAACGATAACTTGATTTATTTTATCGACTCAACGGGTCAGCCGTGTGACCCTGGGGGACAGAAATTATCAGAGTCAAACATGCTTCCCCTCTGGAAAGATGTTTCAGTAGGCCAAGCCTACATTAAAAAGGTTGGAGAAAAATATCACCTTGCATTGATCATCCGCGGCGAACAAGCCGAATCGTTATCTTCAATATCTAAAAACGTTAATCAAAGCATAAAAGAACTAAAAAAAATTTGCGAAACTGTCAACCTCCAGTCAATCAGTCTTTGTCACTGTCAACACGTTGAACACCTAATGTGGGCAGACGTGATGAATATCGTACAAGAAGTATTTAAGGATAGCCAAATAAAAGAATTAATTTGCTTCGGAACTCTGCGCTATGCGCCTGTTGAAAAACGCGATTCGATTTTCTACGAAATGTACAAGTCCCCAATCGGAGGACACAAAGGTGTATTGAAAACCTATAACAGAATAAAACGTAAGTATTTTTGGGAAGATCTAAAATCGGATATCCAAAGAAGAGTGCAGCAATGCTTAGAATGACAGTTAAAAAACTTGGTCCGGATCTAAACAAAACAACCTACGATAATAACAGATAGTCCGGGAACAGTTTTTCAAAAAATCTCAATGGACATTCTAGGTCCTATGCACCGCACTTCAAACAAAAACTATTATATTCTCACGATCCAAGACCATCTATCAAAATATTGCGTCGCAATTCCGCTCCCATGTTACGACCCAGCCTTCATCTTTTTTTCTCTCTCTTTTTGAAACAACGATGGTAAATACGCACGATAGCAGTACCCTCACTCATCGACCAAAAACCTATATTTCTTAAGGGGGGATTGTTTTTTTTCGCAAAATTTACCGCTTTTTGGGAATTTTTTTGTGAAGAAAGTATACAACGGAAAACTTGTGAAACTTGGCATATAGTTTTATTGATCTGTTTACTACATACAAAAAAATTTTTAAACAATTTCATCAAAAAATCCGCCTCCCACCCCCCTCGACGCGCGATGGTCCTTTTTTGATGGTGTGCACGATTACAGCCTTCACGTTCATCCTGCAACAAAAACCCAAAAAGCATTTTACTTTAGACACATATAGCTATCGTTCGATGCAGGGAAAAAAAATTGACGATTTGGTGACGTTTTGAACTTGAAGTATCGATTTTTCGAAAAAAATTGATCGATTTTTTGTTATAAAAAAAAACTATTAAACGTATTGCTTTTTGCTTCATCAAACGATAAAAGATGTCAGCTGAGCATTCTGTCCAAATTTGAAGGCAATCGGTTGAATAGTTTTTGAGAAATCGTGCACACCATCAAAAAAGGACCATCGCGCGTCGAGGGGGGTGGGAGGCGGATTTTTTGATGAAATTGTTTAAAATTTTTTTTGTATGTAGTAAACAGATCAATAAAACTATATGCCAAGTTTCACAAGTTTTCCGTTGTATACTTTCTTCACAAAAAAATTCCCAAAAAGCGGTTAATTTTGCGAAAAAAAAGACAATCCCCCCTTAAACGCTAAGCGAGCGATAGCCGAAACGTACCAGAAGACCAAAAGCGAAACCGTCGCACGTAGGTCCCGACGCATAAACATAGCCGACAGATGAATTTACGAGAGGAGCGTACTCGCAGCCTCGGAAGAGAAACCCTACGCCTAGAGCACTCGAACAAAATGCAGGGACCGAACTACGCCACAATCCTACCTTGTCCTAAGACCCAAACAATCCCACGAGGAAAACTCGCTTGCGTCAGAACACGTCACCCGGTCATATCGCAAGACCCACGAAACCTCAGTCGCTGAACCCGATCCTCGGACATAGAACAATGGCCGCATTCACCATAGCGGTGACCTAATAAGTAGATGAACAAAACTATTCCCACGCATGACGCCGACCTATCACGTAAGTCAGCGTACATTCTCACGATTGATTAACCAATCACTAAGAAGCTCTGATCCGAAAATGCATTCCCCCAAAAAAGTTCCTTCCCCTACAACCAGACTTTCCTAATTTTCATATCACGAAGGAGCAGACACTCTGTATTCGAACTCCGAACTGAACAGTCGACTTACAAGGCCCTTTCGCTCTGCGTTTCCGTGTAATCATTGTACGAGTAACTATCTTTGTACCGAAATTATAAGTTTGTAAGAGTTAAACGTAATAAACGTGAACTACGTGAATTAAGACAAAATCTACGCGTCTGAACATTTATTTGATCAACGATCAATCCATCGGGCGGATCCAACTCTCTTACCAGAATCACGCACCTCAAATTCGTCTCAATCCAAATTGATATTAAACTGTGTTCGGAACTCACGCGGAAGCCACACAAAGACTCACTGCGCAATCAAATTCAATTCGAACTTTCGCGCTCTAAATCGGCAACCTCGCGAGTCCCACCTAAATCTCCCTCCAGGACGTAACATCCAAATGCACTCTCAACGACAGTCGCAGACGCTTTTATAAGAGATTCATATGCGTATTCGGCGCACCTAAAGCACTTTTAATGGATCAAGGCAATAACTTTTGAGCGGTCTAATAAAAAGAGTCGCGAAACGCTTCCGTATTAAACGATATCGAACTACGGCATTCCATCCCCAATCCAATGGATCGCTCGAGAGGTCTCACCACGTGTTAGCCGAGTTCTTAAAACAATACACAGATAAATACAACGAATGGGACCAATGGCTGGAATTAGCAATGCTTTTGTACAACACAAGGGTTCACAAAAGTACAAAATACCCTCCTTACGAGGTAGAACTCGTATTTGGAAAATCAGCAAGAGTCCCATTAAGTAAACCTCTTCGCGAATCCGATCAATTACCCACCTATCCCGGATATCTGATCGAACTAATTACACGCATAAACGGAATCAGAAGCATTGCTTAGGAAAACTTAATCTCATCCAAACAACGCTCAAAAAAATATTACGATAAAAACGCGAATCCTAAAAGTTTCAAGGTAGAAGATTTCGTCTACCTTCAAAAGGGCCCCAAACCGGGTAAACTCGAGGATCACTATACCGGACCACATAAGGTCCTAGAAAAATTGGAAAACGGTAATGAAAAAATCCATTACCACAATAAAACACGAATAGTTCACGAAAATTGTCTGCGTTATTGGCATATTAACATCGAAGCCCAACCGAAAAAGAAAAACAAGCCGACCAGTGTTGACGAATCCGATTTTAATCCTAATTAAATAAGTAATAATAATAATTATTCTGTTTTTTTAGATGGCCGTTATCAATCACTATTGTCTAACGTTATCAACCTACTCTGTAATGTCTAACGATATCACGTTTGCACTTGCAATCAGAGAACAAGATACAAATTTTAGTTACAGTATCCTCAGTACAGAACACCCGAAATTATTTATATTAAAAAGTCGCCGAACTACTTGTTTAAAAATTCCAGAGAGATTTCGAGTCTCTATCCTAGATATAATCGTTTACATCAATTCGAAATTCATATATGTAGTCATTATATTATATTAGAAAATCATTATATTACGATATGCATACGCAACAGTATAGAAAAGAGCGCCAAATGCTCCAGAACAATTTATTATTAGCGATCGAAGCGTCGGTCGAATTGTATACAATTTAATTAAAAAGCCGAGTTATATGGCGGTACATTCTGCCGAAATAGTGTACGTTATTCAATGTATAACAATACAAGAAAATCTGATCAGGTTAAAAGAATTTTACGATTAATCTCCTGTCACTCGTGGGAACGAAAAATATCCTAATACATGTGAAATATTGAGGTTATAACAAAGCACTGTTCGTAAACTATTCAAAGAATACACAAGTAACCATTACTCTTACAAAATGACATCACCACAATGTAAAACATGAAACGTTTAAAAAAATGTGCAGTAGTCAGAATAACGAAAATGGATTTTACTTACTTAACATTTTTTTTGCCAAACTTCTGCTCTTACACTTATACCTGCGCACGACGCGAAGCGAATTGAGCAGTAACAGGTGAAATCTAGTGCGCGGTTCTTCGAAACATTTTTGTTGCCCATGCCTCCCGTATGGCCAACTCCTCCGGAATTACCCTATTGTATGTACATTAACAAAGTTGTGTACCAAATTTCATTTAAAAATAACAAACAACCTTGTGGAAGACCTTTGACCGTGAAGGGCACAACGATGTACTTGATTTTGGCCACCCAATTGATAAGAAAAAAAAGTTTTTTCTTAAAATAGATAATATTGGCTATACTTGACCGAGCTTTCGTTGTCATCGTGTTGAAATGCTTAAAAAATCCATTTTTCCCCGATTTTTCGAGGATTACGATTACGGTTAATAACCAATGAAACAAAATATTACGAAGAAAAACGTTGGTCAAGACTAAACTACTATTACACTGAATTAGTGTACCAAATTTCAAGTCAATCCATTCACTAGATGGCAAGAAATCATGTACACCGTTTTGAAAACAAATAGTTTCGAGAAAAACGCATTCAAAGTTTTACTAGCAGTTCCATCGTTGTAATCATACGTTTACCTTCAACCTGCGATTCCTGCATCATATATTGGACCACTCTTCATTTTTAATTTTCGCAAGCAACTATCAATATAACATTTTTTTAAAAGTAGCCTAAGCCCTTAAATGTATTATATTCATATTAACTGATGTCGCGTCTCGTTTAAAATTTTTCTAAATTATCATCTTGGCCAGATGGAACAACAGTCCTACGATCTTGTCGTTTTATCAATGAAAATATTTAATAAAATAACTATCTGTTTCTGTACGTAACACTCGCTGTAAACAGGTGCATGTGTATTTGTTTTATGGAAAAATTCCTAACATTTCATGGAAATGTACTATTTTATAAAAACATGTATTTCATGGCAAAATTGCGCATATTGAATTAAAATACATTGCTTATAACATTACCATTAACAGACGTTTTTCCCTTATTCCCCGTTAAAATTATTCTGTAATAAGTGAAAAATAATTTTTTTTAAATGGAGAAAAAAGGAAAATATGCAGTTCGAATATGTATGCAGTACTGTTAGTAGTACCGTGCAGAGATGGGCGTGGGCCATTACCCACGTAATGAAATTACATATCTAATTAATAATTACTTTTAGCATTTGTAATGAAAAATCATTTAATTACAAATTATCTCGACCGTTGGTCATTCGAATTTATTTAATTACAAATTACTTCAAGCGTTTATAATTAGAAATGACTTAATTGAAAATTACTTCGAGCGTCTATAATTAGAATTTATTTAATTACAAATTACTTCGAGCATTCGTAATTAAATTACTTTTGTAATTTAATTACTTTTGTAATTTAATTACTTTTGTAATTTAATTACTTTTGTAATTTAATTACATTTGTAATTAAATTACTTTTGTAATTTAGACACCGGTGCGATGGTCTAGTGGTTAGCGTGCTCGCCACTAAGCCAGCGGACCGGGAGGTCCCAGGTTCGAATCCCAGTGGCGTACATTTCGTCGTGAAATGTTTTTCTTCGGCATTTCGCGGCGAAATAAGACTAGTTCCACGACTGGGGGGCTAACTCGATGACCGGCTGTATTGGTGTAGGTTTTTCGTAGTTTCCCTACACCCATGACAGAAATGTCATGATGAATATAATACAGAGGGGGAAGTCCGCTGCGGCCACAAGAGGGGGGGGGGGGCAGTGAGAAAGATGGAGAAAAAAGGAGTAAACAGTAGAGGAAAGAAACGGGCACAATGAGGGGAAGAATAGGTAACAAACGCGATAACCGTGTACCTAAGGGAAAAAATTATATTTGTAATTAAATTACTTTTCTAATTTAATTACATTTGTAATTTAATTACTTTTGTAACAAAATGGACAGTAGAGCAAAACGGGCACCTCGGCTGAATACCGGAATTGTGGGAGAAACGGGCATCAAGCCTAAACATAATAATTTTGTTTTAAGGGGTTACGTGGGTTTCGAAGCCAATACAAGCATATTTTCTCTATTAAAAAAAATATAACATATAAATTATTTTATTTAAAATGTTAAGCATACAAAAGAGCAACATTTCAACAATACTTAGATAAATTTCATTTAAAAATTTGGGAACTTCAGCCGATGGGACCTGGTTTTTCGAAACCCCTAAAAAACCGGTGGACACGATTTCTCAACAACTAATGCACCGATCTTATTGAATTTCTTCACTCTTCTTCAAAATAGCATTGACTAGTGATTGGACGAAGGATTTTTTTTTAAATTGATATTTGAATTTTTGGCAGAGTTGTATGCAAAATAGTTCAATTTTTGGTACAATTTACACTACGTATAGCCTTGTAGAATTAGTAGCAATCTAAATTAAAAAAACCATCATTCAATCACTAGTCAATGCTATTTTGAAGAAGTGTGCAAAATTTCAATATGAGAGGTGCATTAGTCTTTGAGAAATTGTGTCCACCGTTTTTGAGGGGTCTCCGGAAACCAGGTCCCACCGGCTGAATTTTCTAAATTTTTGGATGAATTTAAAAAAAAATATTGTTGGAATATTGCTCTTCTATGTGTTTAGCATTTTGATTAAAAAATTCATATATCATATTTTTTTAAATGGAGAAAATATATTTTTTTTTGGTTCGAAACTCACGTAACCCCCTGAATTGATTTTGTTATCATATTCCGACGTATGCTGTATCAACGATAGAATAAAAATGCAAAAAGATTAATAAAATTAAAAAAAATTGAATCGTACAATGTACTGAATTCAAGAATGAATATTATTCAAAAATCAATATTTTGATTGTTTTGAAAATTTCGACAAAAATGATTGAATGCTATATCGAATACTATATTGAAATGTAATCTAACACTCGGGGATTTTGGGGTCACTGAATTCAAATCCCATATCAAATTTTATAAATTCTAAATGGCGGAGCCAATATGGTGGATAAAAAAAGCTAAATGTTTTTTCATTAAAACGAAAACTGTCACTCGAAAGTTGTTGACGTCACACGATCCCAAGTTAATGTAAATATTCGAAAATCAAAAGAGCTTTAAAACGTCTGCGAAGAATTGAAAAAAATTGAACAAATGAGACATTAAAGAAAAAAATCAGAAAAAAATCTAACGATCACGCCAACTTTACTAAACATAAATATAGTTTGGCTGAGTGGAAGAGATGGGAAGCACAAGTTTCATCCTAATCCGACAATTTTTGAGTTTTATAGAAATCATTTTGAAGTCGTTAGGTTCAAATTCATTATTTGAATACGAAGTTTGAATTCAGCAACCCCGAAACCCCCGCGCAACAGCTTTTATTTCAAAGACATTAAATTTTGTTTTTTATCTGCCATTTTGAATTTTGAAAATTTAACTCCAGATGTGATTCATTGGTCTCAAAAACCGAAGTATACTCACTCTTGTCGAAATGCAACTATATTTTTAATTTGCATTCACAATATTGTATCTACCATTGAAAATATTTAAAAAACTTATGTTAGGTTTGAATTTAACGACCTTGAAAACAAAAGATACTTTTGTCGGAATCAAACGATTTTTCGAATTTTGCATCCGCTATATTCCACTATGTCCGCCAAAAATTGAAATGTTGTTTCTTTCGATCCGTTAATTATATCCGCCATTTTAAATTTTCAAAATCTGATTGCAGATTTAGATTCAACAACACCGAAAACCCCCTGAGGGTTAGCTTTTATTTTTAAAAAAATGTGATTTTTTTATCCGCCATGTTGGATCCGCCATGTTGAATTTTGAAAATCTGAGTTCAGGTTCGTATTCAGAGACCCTGAAAACCCCCGAGTATCAGCTTTTATTTCAAAAAAATAAAATATTGTTTTTTTTATCCGCCATTTTGAATTTCGACATACACGCGCACGTACGCATACACACACATGCACACATGCTGGCGAACACACATACACGCACTCGTAATGTTAGGCATCCACTCACCCAGGTAAGCACACAGTCACATATCTTCACTTAAGGAGGTACACCAGCTTCATACAATGTTGCCATGCTAAACCATGGTCAAATTTCAAAATGGTGATAGATCAATAACATTTGGTGAGTAAATTCTTTAGTATTATATATGTCAATACAATTTTTTTCAGATTTTTTCATTGTGCCGTTATCGAATAATTGAACATTGAAGTTCACGTGTATAAGCATAGGGTTTTTATAGATATAGGTATATATTCCGGGTATAAGAATAAACGCTTGTGAATTATTTGTAACAAAACGGCACAACCAAAAAATCTGAAAAAATTTGTATCTACATGAATAATACTAAAGAATATATTCACCAAATTTTATTGATCTATCACCATTTTGCTGAAGCTAGTGTACCTCCTTAAAGACACGCACTTGGGTACAGATAGGGTGGTCCGCACCCTCACATAGTCTCTTTAACATTTACTCCCATCGGAATCATATGAATGTATCTAAATTGCAAATATAATTAAATAGAAACTGGAATTAAATTACAAATGTAATTGAATTACAATTGTACTTCAATTACATTTGTAATTAAAATACAGATGTAATTCAATTACATTTGTATTTAAATTACATTGTAATTAAATTACAATTATAATTGAATTACAAATTTAATTGAATTACAATTGTAATTAAAGTACAATTGTAATTGAATTACAAATGTAATTGAATTACAATTGGTATTTAATGCTCAATGTAATTCTTAATTTAACAGAGTCCAATTATCCATTACCCATTCAATGAGTAATTAATGTGAGGTTCAATTACACATTACTGGGATAATCTATAATTGAATTTTATTCAATTATATTATTGCCCATCTCTGGTACCGTGGCAGTAGAATGTACTACCAGAGAACATGACAATAGACAAATTCCACCTAAGGGAAAAAGTTGTTTTTATCGTTCAATTAGTCTTTTGATTGCTTCTTTTTAATTTTTATCTTTTTAAGGGTTAATCGGTGTGTAGCGAACACGTTCACTTTGTGATCTGGCTATTACTGACTGTGAGTGAGTTTAGACTCCGGTACTCCAACCTCGATAGTCACCGACCAAGTTTATAAACCTTATGTACCCCTGCTACGTTCCGCATCAGCCGTTCCGGCGTTGCCAAGGCGATATTCGTCGAAAACAAAACGTCGATCGCTCACCTTGTCCCAAGCGTACGTCGCGCTTCAGTCCGAGCGACGATGCCTTTCTTCACGAACAAGTTCTCACCCAAAAAGATCCCCAGTCGCAAAGCCGATGTTTCATTGGCCAACAAGGATCTTAGCCCGAAGAGAATCGAGCGGGAGCTTGGGCCGGATGTCGGACCCATCAAACTCCGGCTGGGCGATCAGGAGGCAACCTTCGACGAGGGGCATTGGATACCGGAAACCGGCAAGATCTGCGGGACCTTCAAAGAGAACGAGAAACTGCGGAAGGAAGTGAAAAAACTCGAGGAGGAAAACAATTTATTGAAAATCAAATTTGAGCTGCTACTCGACATGGTAATATTTACTTGCGCATTGTGTGGATTAGATATTTGAACTGTTTACGAACCAATATCTTGCTCGCTCCGCTACTCTCCTCATCGCGTGTTTCGTGAAAACTCCAAAAATATGAACATTACTACTTCATGATAATAACAATGGCAATAATATTAATAATAACAATAACGGCGGCAATAATAATTGAGAATACTATTATTTATATTGTTGTTATTACTATAATTGCCATAGACATTTCGTTATTGAGTTTTCACTAAAGTAATAGTTTTTTATGAGGGGGGAAATGCGTTAGGCACTATAGGAGAGAGACACATTCTTTCCCATGTGGGGCACTTTCTTCATGGCCTACCGACTAAAAACCTCCTCTGTCCTGTCTCCGCGGGGTGGCCACACGTAAGTACAACCTCACCTCCGCAAGGCCTATCCGTCAGCCATATCATGTCATTTGTCCGTCCAAGCGTCTCATGTGATTTACTCCTCATGTTTCCTCATTCATCCTTCAGACATTTATCCTCTTTCTTACATCTCACCACTGCGTCGACGAACGCGGCGATGTTTGTCCACTGGTCCTCGTCTCGTACCATCAGCCCAATTAAATTATTGGGCGTGATGTCTCGTGTCATCCGTTCCAGTCGCTATCTCTGTGTCGTCCATCCGTCGCGCGTGAAAAACGGGTGTTCCGCGTCGTTTCGCATGTGTCCGCAGTACCTATCGTCTGGCGTCCGTACTTGTTTCATGTCGTGAAGGTAATTTCGGAAGTATCCGTGTTCGGTGAGGAATTGGGTCAGATAAAAATGTACCGCCCCGAGTCCCCATTCGGTCCACGGTCTTAAGTCCATTATCAGTCACCTCGTCCATCTTCCGCTTGTCTCCGTTGTCCAGCGTGCGTGCCAGCCCGTCAGGGTCTTCTCCCTTTCACGATTTGCCACGTCAGCCTTTTCAATTCCTTCGTCACGTTCGAATATCCGTTTCCGTTCTGTGGCTAGTCTATAGAAATCACGCTCGGCACCACCAGAACCGCTTCTGCTGAGACGGATGGGTAGGCGCACGCTATCCTTGGTCTGTCTCTGTACGTACTTTATCGTATTCCTGTACGTCTTGATATCGAGTGCGTCCGCCCACACCTCTGCGTCATGTAGGAGAGTCGATCGGGCCATCGTCATCAAGAGTACGTATTGACGGTTTCGGCCCGTGTGTGTTTGCTATCAGGCGGCTAACCGAAGCAACCTTTGCCGCCGCCCTCTCGGCCGTCCGTTTTATGTGAGGCCAAAATGTCAGCTTCGTATCGAGTTACCCACAGGTATTTGACCTCCCCCCTAGACCCCACTATAATAATAGTTACTATCATTATTTTTTTGTTGTTTATAATTACTCATGGTATTCCTTTCGCGGAGGGCCGTATTTTGTGGGGGCATAAAGAGGGCTCTGAATCATTGGTAAATTACAGTGGCGCTAAATAAAAATAAGTCTCAATCAGTTATTATACCCAGCAATAAACTGGAATGAAAGATTTCGTGCAAATTTAGTAAATTTAGACATTTTCTCTCAAAAGTCGGGGCTACGAAAATTATTCTGCTAGTCACATTTTTTAAGTTTTATCGTTAATATTTTCTGTAAAACTTCTGTGACCCCCGTTTTTATTTTGTTACGGAATCTTTAGATTTTTTACACCCGTGAGCAGTTTATATCAGGCATCTAGAGTAGTTAAGTGTATAAATTATTAGATACAAATGTGGCCACCGTGTCATCTCTATAATGCGCCGTATAAACGAGACGATTTTGAGAATCATCATTTTTCGTTAAAAGTTCGGTAACTTGGCTTAAAATTTGACCAGTATACTGGAATGTATTTTTACTTGATTACAGACGAAAATGAGTTAATTGTTAAATGTTCGGGTTCGTGAAAGGAATACCTTAAACAAATGTGTTAATAACTTACTGTTAAAAAAATACAATTAATATAATTGATCTCATTTCATTGTTTTCAGCAAAATTATTGTTAATATTACCATCTTTTTGGCATCGTTTCTATTATAATAACAATAATGATGCTTGTTTTTATATCATTATTGCAAGTTTTCTCATTATTATGATTATTAATGACAATGTTTTGTACCTTTTTTGCTGCAATAATAATAATAACTATTATCATGGTTGAAGGTGTTTTATTTGTATTATTAGGTATTTTGTTGATATAAAAACGATTCATTTACAAATTCTTGCGGAACGATTCGTTCGTAATATTATTTTACAGATATTATATTTTTTCTAACCAATATTTCCTAATATTTTGCTGTAAATATAACTCAGAGAATAATAACTAATATTATTATCTATTTATTCATACATATTTTTTAATCAAATCCGGTACTTATAGGATTAAGAGTAATAAGAATAAGTATCGTTTTTTAAATTATTATCGTTAATAGTTGATTGGTTGCTTTTCATTTCACCGTACGGTGTGGTACACCTTTTACATTTTCTTTTTGCATCCATCGCTGCCTAATTGTAAGTATTATTACATTTGGTTTCCTTTCACTTGCTCGCTTTTCAATATTGTCTTCCATTTCTTTTTACAATTTTCTGTTTTCCTTTTATATCTCTAGCTAACTTTCTTCCCCCTCTACTCTTCAACCGTAGTTCGTTCCCTCGGTTCTCGCCCTTTAAATTTTTTTCATATGCTTTTATAAATTCGCATATCTCCGGCCTGATTTGTCCTTTCAAGGTTACTATCGTCTATTCCCTCTATTCTTTCCTGCCTGTTATCTTTCCAGCTATCTACCGTCTGAACCCATATTTTCCGTATGCCTCTTCTACTGGCCTCCTCACACTTCCATGTGTGGTCGATGGTCTCCTCCTCCCTTCCACATACTCCGCAGTTCCTGTTAGAAACCCCTTTTTCACTTTCATCCCTATGTTGCCATATGTCAGTCGCTGCCCGATCGCTTCTGAATCGCCATTTACTTCCTCAATATCCCAGTATTTTTCCCTGCGCAGCCCAATTTTTATCAGCTGGTGAATTCGGAAGAACAATGATGCATCGTCCTCGATCCAGTCCTGATGGGTGTACTGCCCAATTTTTTTCATTGCTGCTTCTTTCAGATTCATGCCCATTATCCATTTTCCATTTATTATCCATTTCATGTCCTTTTCCATTTTTAATCCTCCTTATTTTGTGCCTCAAACATGCTTTTGGCCTGCGTCCATCTTCCATTTTCAAGATTTTCTTCTCTTGAATAATTTATATCCTTTTCCATCCCCAAAACTCTATCCTGTAGAAAGCCCCGAGCGTGAGCTTGCTAATTCGCGTCTCTTCCATAGTTCCCCATACCGAATTCATCGTTTTAAGCGCCTTTCGTTCCAGAATCATCAATTTTTTTTCGGGTGTTCTTTGTAGAGAACGAGTATCTTAAGCATTAAATTTTTTTTTTGATTTCTATGTTCCCTGTAAACGTAAAGGCCTTATTCTCTTCCTCCTCCCTCCTTTCCTGAACACCATTATTCTTGTTTTTATTCTCCTCGACCTTTATGTTTTCTTTCTCCATGTATCGTTCCAATGATTTGCGTAGCCCCTCCGCCTCCTCTGCCAGCATGGCTACGTCGACAGCGCATTTATCGCTGATCATCGTCCACATCGTCCATCAGAAGATTTAAAAGCAGCGAGCTTAGTGGAAAACTCTGTCTTACTCCCCTTTAACCCTTTGAAGCATACATTTTTCCTTACGTGGAATCAGCTCAAAACTTTGTACTCGGGGGTTTTCGGGGTCGCTGATTACAAATCTGCAGTCAACATTTGGAAATTCAAGATGGCGGATCCAATATGGCGGACCATAAATGCCAAAATCGTTTGATGAAAGCGAAAGTTGGTACTGGGGGGTTTTCGGGGTCGCTGATTGCAAATGTGCACTCAACATTTGAAAAATCAAGATGGCGGATCCAATATGGCGGACCACATATGCAAAAATTGTTTGTTTGGGTTATGATAATATATAAAATTATTTATGTATTATAATTAATATATAAATATATTTTTATAATATATTATAATAATATATAATATAAAAATACATAAAATAAAAAAGCAAAAAAAATTTTTTTAAATATGTAGCTAGAAATTCGCTACGTCCACGCCGTTAGCTCCGGGTAATACTAAAAGCGTAATTCTATTAGAAATTCAGTATAACAGAATCAACATATTGAGCAACTCCGATGTTTTATTAATCCAGTAAAATCTCCGGTTTTGGTCCGCCATATTGGATTCGCCCTTTTGAATTTCTGGATTTTGAGCTCGAATTCGTAATCAGCGACCCAAAAAGCGTCTCTGAATACATTTTTTGTGTATGGTTCACCTGCTAGATTAGGCACAATTACATTTATTGTCTAAAAACGTGTTTTTTGTACTGTAGTGATGATCAACATCCACTAAGTGCAACATAAGCCCTTAATAGTGATATTGTAGTAACAATTGATCTCCTAACATCCTAAATATACATTTGAATTCTTCGTTATGCGCTAAAAAAAATTTATTCAAGAAAAAAAGAGTGGAAGTAGGTGACATACCAGCATGTCACTATGCTTTAAAAGGTTAAGCCGCACAGCTTTTCGAAATTCCCTCGCCCGTAATGACTTCGTTATTAGTTTTCTCGTATATGCCTGTAATCATGCCAACATTTTGCCCCTTACTCCTATTTTCCAAACGTTATTTAGCATGATGCTTCTATCCACTTCGTCGATAGCTGCCTTAAATTCACAAATGCTACATACATTTTTTCCCCTTTCTTTTTCAGCCTATTAATTATCAGTGAAGTTAGAACAAAAATATGGCCCTTCGTTCCAACTTTCGGCCTGAAACCGGCTGGGTTCTCCTTTAGTATCTCCTCTTTTTCTGTTCAATCTCTCAGCCTTTTTCTCATGGTACCAGTGAGGGTTTATATCCAATGTCTAATAGAGACATTTCTCGGTTATTGCTTGTTATATTCTCATAGCTAGTTTTGAGTATTAGGTAAATTGTTGCTGTCCCCCAGCCTCTTGGTACCACCGCGGCTTTTCAGCTTTTATTCAAAATCCCCCTAAAGTTTCCCCTTCCTCTCATACTTAGGTCCTTTTACAAACTCGCCTGTTATTCCAACGTCCCCTGCTGCCTTTTTGTCTTCTTATTTCTTAATTATCTTGTGCAGCTCATCACTGCCAATTTCTCGCCCAGCTTCCGCTTCAGCGAGTCGTCCGTCTCTCCGTTACTAGTACTATCATCTCCCTGACCCTGCGCCCCATTTTCCCCTCTTTTCTTTCTACCTACCAGATTCTCAAAGTATTGTACTTATTGACTTTTACTTATGTTTTCCCTGCTCTTTTCTTGTTGCCCCTAAAGAATCCCAAGGCTGTTCACAATTCGAACAAGTTCTTACTTTTCCTGATTTTCGCCCATCTCTCCTCAAACCATGCTCGTCTCGTCCTTACACCTACCTGACTAGAAATGTTGTTCCGACAGCCGGATCACTGATCAGGCAGACCTCGAGATACAGTGCGGAAAACCGTAAATGTGTCCACCTGAACTGCGCTGTATATCTACCCGATCGGTAATCCTAGATACCGATGTGAGAAGTCAGCATTTACCAAGCTCACATCAGGCGCAGCGTAACGCACCCCTCACATGGATCTGGTAAGGTTACCGGACAAAAACATCATAGATTTTCCTTCCCCAACCGCGCCCGGGCTTGGCTAATCCGGTAAACACCCGTCAGAGATCAGGCATACACTTCGACGTGCATGCCGTATCTGCGTAGGATTTCTACCGGATCAGCCAAACCCCGAGCAAGATACGACTGACAATAATTCCGGAAATATTTTAATTAAAAACGGAGTAGAATGAACGAAAAAGAGTTCCGCAAAAAGCACTTGAGACGCCTTCGCCTACAAAAATTTCATGCCGTGGTCGAGGAAAAAAGAAAAAAGAGCTAAAAGAAGCAATTACTTCAGTCCTGCCAGGTAGGTGCATGCTCTTCTATTTTTGCGGTTCAAATATTCATAAAACAAACTATGCTCGAAGTAAATAATATTGTAGATGTAAATAAAGTCAGTTACGATGAACGTATTTTCCGCAATAACTAACCTCAAAGATATCCTCTGCGAATGTCAACACCGTGACACTAGCCAGACAAAAAGGATCGGTAAGTAAAATATATATGAGACATAAGGTTAAAAATGATTTTTATAGTAATGAGAAATTATATAGCTATTTTTTATAAACGCACGTACATAACCACTCTCGACATGTGCGGACGCGGACGATGCACCTCTTAAGATGGAATGACACCTAATCGCGGTCGGTATGGTGGAACAATTACAGATACCCAAAAATCTCTGAAACGGCTCTTCAGATCCCGTCGAAACTTTGCCAAACGACGTCAAATAGATAGACGAACAGGTGTCTGCCCCTCAAATTTTCTGAATTTGAGAAAAAAAGTAGATTGACTTATCACAAGCCAATCGACATTTTTTTTCTCCAATTAGAGTAGAAATTGAGATACGGGACAGACTGAAATTGGATCCGGCGACCCGTATTCGCCAAAACGGTACTGATCCGGTAACCGGATTAGGTATCTGTTAGGTGTGAAACGCTTTTTCTTTTTTGGCCCTGACTACATTTCACTCTACGGTGCATACAAAGCCTGGATCCAGCATATACCGAATTCAGTAATAAGGTTCTTTTGCGGCTGCCGGGTCATGGCCCCATGGCGGTAAGAAACGCTTTTTGGTCCCCCGGCCTGGGCTAGATTTGTATTCACGAGCCGGATCGATTCCGGCTCGGCATTTCGTTATCGACCGTCTGTATGCCTGAAATAAAAATAAAAAGATAACAGACTGATTATTAAATAAATGAAAATCGGTTGCTCGTTTTGAGGCTTTTATTACTTCACTGGGTTTCTGGAACAGATGAAAATTCAATTAAATCGTATCCTGCCTAATTAAAGTTTTCGTCTAAAACGTGGTATCGAACCTGCGACCTATCATTCTAAAGCTAACCACGCTAACTGTTTGACTATCCTCACAATTGAGTTCGTTTTGAACTAATTTTACACATTTGCCATTATCACTTGCGGGCATCGCGCCTATGAAATGAGATACACACGCTGCGCGCGGAAGATTATGACACTAAAATGCGCGGTTCTTTCACGTAGACAAAATATTAAGAGGTGCATCGTCCGCGTCCGCACATGTCGAGAGTGGTTATGTACGTGCGTTTATAAAAAATAGCTCTATAATTTTTCATTACTATAAAAATTATTTTTAATCTTGTGTCTCATATATATTTTACTTACCGATCCTTTTTGTCTGGCTACCGGAATCGAAATTTTCAGCCTATTTTAAAGGCCTTTGATCCTATGTCAGCTTCACTTGAGTCTGTTTACTGCTAGAAGTCCTACTATGGGCTCCTAACATGCTCTTTCTTTGCTGCTTACCTCCTTCATAGGCCCTTATACTCCTACCTAACCTAGCTGAAGTCGTTGCAGCTCCTCTTTTGATTGCGTTTGGACCTATCGCGTATTTGGCTGTTTCGACGAAACGAGGGTGGGATGGTCGCATTCGAAAGAGGGGGTCTGATAGTGTTCAGTAAGCATCATGCATTGGACTAGGTAGGACCGCGCGTTCGACGTAGAGGCGTACTTTTCCAATGGCCTTTTCATTATCTCCACCTAGCGAACCTTTCGCATTCGCTTCAAACTTTCCCCTGCAGCTCCAGCAACTCTCCAAAGTGGAAGAAATAGATCTTAGGCAAACAGTCACAATATTTTTGATAGGAATTGCCCTCACGTATGCATGTATACGCGGATCCCTATAGCAGGCACGCATGCATACGTATAGGTACTAGTATACGTGTGTTGGTGCATGCTTAGGTATGTGTGTGTGCGGGTATATACGTGTGTCTACGCATGCGCGTAGACAAGCATATGTATTTCTATCTGCGTAATAGAGTGTATACGTGTACCGCCGTACCGTTTCTTAGGCTTCTTCTTTTGACTTTTGTGTCCACCGCTCCTTTTCCAGCGTCGACTTCAAGTTTCACTCTCGTTTACCACACGAGTTCCCTATGTTCCATCCATTCCGTTCCTGTTTTTTCGCTCCTTTTACTTCCCGCATCCCAAAACATCTTCCTAATCTTAATGTCTGTTCTCCCCGCCCTTGAATTTCTTGCCGTCTCTCACTGATTCAGAGTTCCTGGCTCCTGCGCGT
Source organism: Ophion slaviceki (assembly GCA_944452715.1). Lineage (NCBI taxonomy): Eukaryota > Metazoa > Arthropoda > Insecta > Hymenoptera > Ichneumonidae > Ophion > Ophion slaviceki. The sequence goes on along the minus strand of OX101784.1, from coordinate 22,172,450 downwards.
ATTTTATCCAGTAACCCGAGGCCCTCTGTTTCCACTATCACCTTCACTTTCGCCGTATTTCCCGTAATTACGTGAATAATACAAATAATTTAGCAGATCGCTTCGACACTTGTATCCCCGTTATCGGCCGTACCGGAAGCCAGCATTATAGTTGATAATAATAGTTGATATATTGATTAACATTATCATCGTTATCGTCGTTGCTGTTTTTAGCATTTTGTGTAACTCTTGCTGAAGCGGTTTCTTGACCAAATAATAATGATAATAGCAACAAGAACAACAACAACGACAATAATAATAATAATAATAATAATAATAATAATAATAGAGAGATTATTGGTCCCTTTGGTCCCTTTCGATATACGAATTTATTGGTCCCTTTCGATATTCGATTTCGTATTCGATATCCTTTTCGATATACGACCGTTATTGGTCCCTTTCGATATAAGAATAATTTGTATCCGTTTGTGTTTTTGTCTTCTGTTATTTGTAGCTTACAGAAACAACGACCGAGCTGAATTTCCATCGGGACGAGCTCGAAAGTCTGAGGAGCAAATTTTCTTATACGAAACGTACGGCGGCTTAAGAGATTTTACATTCTGCAACACGCGAATGCTTGAGAATATATCAGTGTTTTCAAATTTTAACGCGGTGGACGCGTTCGATGCAGAACAACGAAAAATAGTGGTATACAATGTATCTCAGTTGAAGTGTTACAAGCTTATATCTCGGAATGTAGGGATTATATTAAAAAATGTTTGAAATGAAAGTTGTTTCGTTTCATAAGGGGGAAAATATAGAAATATCAGTTTGACCTTGGGTATAATGCCCAGACATATCAAGGTCAACTTTGAACTTTTAAAGTACAACTCTTATTTTTTATTATATACGTTCATAGCTTGCCGCGAGGGTTTTTAAAGACACTAGGAACAAGTATTTTTATGTCGCTTACTCTTTCAGCTTCGATACCGGCGGTATTGTAACTTTTGGGTCTCACAACTGAAAAACTACTCGATAAAAAATACTTATCCATAGTGTTTCAAAAAGCTCTCGAAGTGAGCCATAAGAATATATAATGAAAAACGAGCGTTCTACTTTGAGATTTCGAAGTTGACCTTCACATGACCTTGGCGGTTATACCAAACGTAACATTGACACTCCCGTCTTTTGCCCCTCTTGAAACGAAAGGACTCTCATTTGAGACATTTATCATTATAATCCCTACATTCTAAGATATCAGCTTGTTACCCTTTATCAAAGACACCCTGTATATGTGTTCACACTTACACCCTGTTTCGATTCGCTTCCCTGTTAGTATATACAATTTTGGAAACGCTTTCTTCTTGTATAACCCGCGAGAAAAACATTAATCGATCGTTTTTTTTTCATGTACATATTTATGTAAATAAATCGACTTGTATTTAGTGGTTAAGTCGGAATGGATGACGTTGAAGTTTGCATCGTTGGATTGCAACAATTTTTTAATTTTTTATTGTTATTCATTGATTTTTTATTTTCTAAAACCTTTTGGTGTTGAAAATCAAGATAGTAGATCTGCGGGGAGGATACGTAAAAACGTTCGAGTCATTTTTATAGTCTGAATCTGCTGAAAAAATACGAGCAGTTGAAAGAAATGAATTTCCGTTGCATTCAGAACATTTTTTTGCTTTTTTGGAAATTATTTTCTGCATCTTCTTTTGGAAGAAAGTTTCTCCTTGTCAGTTATTGTTTGTTGATGTTTTTTGTAGACGATTTCACATTTAACGTGAAGACGTTTGTAAGTTCGGTAAAGATAAAAATTTACGGTGCTACGAAATTATGGTGGATCGCGTTTCACGTGGCGATAACCCGGCGAATACTGATCTGATCGCAACGCATCGGGCAAATTCAGAAAGGTTACATCTGTAACGTTGTATCCAACGATATCTTTGACGCGGGTGGGGCGGTCTTTTGTTGTGGTGGTGGCATAGGTAAGAGAGATATTTATGGGAGGTGACCGTCGAGAGGCATGAAAAATGAATGAACTTCGGGATTTTTTGTATATAAAATAAATCCGTTTGGAAATGGTATTCCACGTATTTCACTTTTGTAATTATGGAGAGTTAATTCCAATTTTTTTTTAAATTTAAAATGGCGGCCCCAGCTCCCGTCAAATAAAGCCAAGCACGGCGCGTTTTGGTTTGCGCAGGGCGCTCCACAGCCTTGCCAGTTCATTGGAACCAAGAACGGGTTAAACATTATTAAACTAGACTAAATTTGGGGGGCCTTAACGTTTTTTATTTTCTGAAAAATCCCTAGATAACAAGTTGGGGCCGTTTGAAAACAACACAATTTTTTGCCCGGTTTTTTTGGTTCAACGGGCATAAAAATTCTAAATCAATTTTTGATAAAAATCGCTTTCTGATGGCCCCGCCAATTGAATTTTCCTTCAATTGCGCAGAGATTCTGGTGAATCGGTTCATCCATTAAAGCTGTAGAGTGCCCCGCGCGCTGAAAAATGCTATTTCCAGAAAAATGCACATTTACAGTTTAACGTTTAAAAAAATTGTATTTAATGCTTGTTTTTGATAACCCAAGCAAACTAACCCACGTGTTCTAAACCTTTTGAGAATGCAAATTATGTTTTTAAAAATCGAATTTTTCATCGTCATGAACGGTAACCTGCCCTTAATATAGAAATACGCATACGCTGCGGGCAGTCTATCTCGGGAACGCGGAAAGCTAGGAGGACGATTGAAATAACATGGGAAAGCGATTGAAATGCGCTTCCTAACCCTCTAGTAAAATCTGCTTCAACAACAATAACGAAAATGTTCTAAAATGTTCAGAGTTGAAAAATAAAATTTTTATAAAAATGTCGACATGCATCGAAAAAAAGCAGGATCAGAATCGAAGGAAAGTAATCGGCAGAAGGGGGGGGGGGGGCGTCGAGAATTACCCGAAAAGCCCCAAAGTCCAGCACCGAGCGATCGAGAGAACTACGGGAGCGCCGAAGAAGATTAGTGGCGGATGCAAGTTCGACTGCCGGCGCACCCAGTGGGCCCGCACCCTCGATCAGCGGGGCAACTTCGATTTGTGCGACTGTAGTTAAGTGAACTCATTTGAAAACTTATAAAAAGGTTAAAAAAATGGTCAACCTTACAAACTATAATTCTTTGTTTAAATTCAAACAGTGTTTTTATTACGCTTTATACATTGATCAATGGTAAGAAGAAGAATTGAATTATTTATATAATAGTCGATTACAATGTACGTGTTATGCAAGCGCACAAAGAATGTTGCACAAAAAATTGTTAAACCTTCGAAATAATCTTATTGGAAATGTTTTGTTTTTATTAAACCACATCATTATAATTTGTGACCGGATATTTTGGAACGAACCTCCTCGACGTCAACTCTCAATTCGACGCCTCGGGTACTACCCGAGACACTCCTAAAATCATCCACGTTCGTCAAGACCCTATACATTCTTCTAACGAAACGATTAGGTTGTTTAACTTAATAGCGATATCGACAACCACTCGAAGCGAGCGAAATCATATCGACCGAGGGAGTCGATGAACGTCTGCATGCGAGCGGCACGGTATTACCAACCATTCGGTAAGAAGTATGGAAATCTGCCTTGCGTCATGTCATACCCGCCGAAACATGTTGCATATTGTGAAAAATTGGAAAAGAGTCCAAAGAAACAAGAAAATATCGTCCGTGGAGGAACCTGGTCGATCAACTATAAAATAGTCAAGTAAGTTACAATGAATCCACATATCTCCTCTCAAGCATCTTTTCTTCAGTCTCGCAACTTTATTTCTTGGGTCTCCCAGTGGAATCCTCCCTGCAATTGTCTCAAATACTGTAGTCGAGCAAAAGTCAATATCATCAATTTGTCAGTTTTATAAAAACTGACTGGTGCCCAGATAAATTATATTAGGAGTACAACTTTGCAGTGACCGTTTTACTTAGAGAGCCACTGCGGCCGAAGTAGTGGCCCTAGCTCAATAAAAAAAGTGGCATTTTAAACTAGAGGCTCTGCCAATGTAAACAATTTAAAAAAGCTAACGGATACGTGTATGCATTATAAAGTTATATGCACTCAAACATGGCAACCTACGAACCAAATTCTTAGCATTTGCGGGAGGTTATGATTTACTTCTTCAACATCAAGAAATCTGCGGCTGAGGCCCACCGTTTGCTTGTAGATGCTTACGGGGAGGATTCTATTAGTGAGAAAACGTGTCGGCGGTGGTTTCAATGCTTCAAAAGTGGAGATTTTGAGTTCGAGAACAAGCATAGTGGCGGAAGGCAGAAAGTTTTTGAAGACGCAGAATGAGCTGCTCAAACCATCCGAAACCATCACAGGGGAACTCTACCGACGTCAGTTGATGCGCTTGAGTAAGGCACTCAAAGAGAAACGGCCACAGTTTAACGAAATACATGACAAGGTGATACTGCAGCATGACAATGCCCGACCCCATGTTGCAAATGTCGTGAAAAAGTACTTGGAAACGCTGAAATGGGAGGTTTTATCCCACCCGCCGTACTCTCCAGACATTGCCCCTTCCGACTATCACTTGTTCCGGTCAATGGCACACGATTTGGCTGACCAGCACTTCGGTACTTACGAAGAAGTCAAAAATTGGGTCGATTCCTGGATTGCCTCCAAGGACCAATACTTTGATTAAAAAATATGTAGCCACTTTTTTATAATAAAGCCTTAAACTTTTGAAAAAAACGGTCACTGCAAAGTTGTACTCCTTATATTATGAAAATAAACTATTAATTAACCAGAGCCTTGTCAGCCGTCAGACCCCGGCCGCGGCAAGTGAAGGAATTATAAAAGACGAATTCCTGTCTCAAATTAGAAAGGGATATCGCCATTTTAGTGTATTATACCAATATTTGCAATTTATTCAGGAACCACGCATAGATAGTATTATATTCTTATCCTTATTTTTATCTTCAATTTATCGAATGTGGGAATTATCCGTTTTATGCCACACGTACGCGAAATATCACCCTCTTACCTCTAAATTCACAAGATATATGTCAAATCAAATTGACACGGTGCGCATTATGCGACGCTTCGGCCTCGCGAATTTTCTTTCACAAAACAATACCATTCATACTTATAAATAACGCCTATTTCATGCATTAATGACATTCAACCAATGGACATGTACAATTTGAACCATTGCAACTTTGAGTTTACTATCGATACGGAGGTGATCATAAGTCTCTCAGCCTTTAGGTACTCACGCACAATATTCCTTTATATACTATATTCCTCGGGTTCCCTCGGGTTCCCTCGGTTTTAATGCGTGGCGGGGGGAGGGGGGGGCAAATAGTGGCAGGTAATCGTTCAAAAGCCATACAAGTTTTTGTAGTTTTTATTGTATAACTCGGAATGATCAGCCTCATTATGAGCACATGTGTGGGAAACTACTATTTATGGCTAGGAAAGTTTCCACCAATGAGAAAACGCTAGCTGCCATATGAAGGGGGCTCTTTCAGAGACCCATACAAAAATACATTACTTATTGCATGCAGCTGCAGGCATGAAAGGTGTTTTTGTTCGATAAGAAAGTTCATCTCGTTGTGGTTTTATTCCGAAAGATTACGTCAAGATGTTCACATGCGCGAGTATGTACGCAGTGCATCCGGCCAAGCACCCACTGAACTTGACGAAAAACGAACGCGAACAGGTTCCTAAGGTCTTGCTCCTAAAGTATCCGGGTAAATATATCGGTGTATTGTAGGATCGTTTGCCCCAATATCTTTGGAACGACAGTGGAATGATATCGTATCCTCCCAAAAACATTATTGCTTGTCTCATCGTATTAAAAAAATGTGTGTGTGTGTATCTGTGTGTGTCTGTCTGTCTGTGTGTGTGTGTGTGTGTGTGTGTGTGTGTGTGTATCTGTGTGTGTCTGTCTGTCTGTGTGTGTGTGTGTGTGTGTGTGTGTGTGTGTGTGTGTGTGTGTGTGTGTGTGTGTGTGTGTGTGTTTCTAAAACTTAGCCGAGCAATGCTTTAATCCTGGTTTGCCTCGTTGTGTTGACGAGGGTGACATAAACGCGGAACCCAAAGAATCGCATTCTCTAATCGCCCGCAACTTGCAAGCTTGGACTCCCGCTTCAACATGTCGTCCTCCATTGCGCAAGCACGCCCGTAGTCTTTCTTCTAAATTTATCCTAACACGGGCGAGAAGGTCTTGGTTTCTCATTAGTCTTGCTACGCTCTCGTCTATCCGGCGTCGCAGATCAGCTACCGCCCTCATCGCCCTACCACGTCGGTAAACAATCACTATCAAAGCTCCCCAAAAGAAAAAATTTAATGGATTGAGATCCGGCGAGCGAGGGGGCCATAAGTGTGGCGCAGGACGTCGTCCTATCCATCGGGTACCAAACATGTCATTGAGGAAAGCGCGGACCCGAAGACCCCAGTGTGGTGGCGCCGCATTGTCCATAAAATAAATCCTGTTTCGGCGTTCTCGAGGAATTATTTGGCGTAGCCGGGGCCTAAGTTTGTATCGCAGAAACTCAAGATAATTTGCGGTATTCAACCGCAATGGAAAATAGACAGGGGCAACGAACTCATTCCCGATTATGCCTGCCCAGGCGTTAATGGCAAAACGACCCTGGCACACTCGCTGCATCATAGCATGTGGATTTCGTTCGGTCCAGATACGAAGGTTTTGCCTACTTATGATTCCAGTACTGGAAAAGCTTGCTTCGTCTGTAAATAGGATGTTTTCAAAAAATCGAGGGTTTATATTCAGTCTTCGCAGTATCCATCGGCAAAAAATTGCTCGAGCTTGGCGATCTCCAGGGTTCAATGCTTGCACGTATTGAACACGATAGAGGTCAAACCTTCCTCACGAATCATGCGCCTCACTGTCGTATGTGATGTTCCCACGCGAGCGGCTATCCGACGCATTCCCATGACCGGAAAAGCTCGTGCAAGCGCGATGACGCCCTCTTCAACTCTGCAATGGATACGAGGACGGCCAGCCCGCTGATAGCCAGCACGTTGGAGTTCAAATCGTTCCTGATCAGCAAAACGTTCATTGAGACGTTGAAAATCAGGTCTGTCTGGTATTTCGACTGGACGACGTCGTCGATTACCGATACGGTTTTGACTTATTTCAGCGTAGATTTCACGGGCTCGGGCATAACTTCCAAAAGCGTCGTCTATTGCCCATCGCATTAGACGTTGGTCCCGACCATCTCAGGGAGGACCCCGCCGCTCCATGATTTTTCAGTCGCGTGTTTTAAAATCGAAGCGGCAACATTTTTTTTCTAATCAGTTCTTGGAGGATTAATTTTGAAAGCTATATTTGGATCCGGTCATTCGATAGAAAATAGGAATATTCGAACGGTTTTTTAACCTTCAATGCTAGAAAGTCACAGTCGTGGGAAGACAACCTAGAATTTTGCAACAGCTTCGGAGATTTGAAGCAGAGCCTTCAATATCCCAGTAGCCTCCTACTAGGTGTACGCCTAGGCCCTTTGCTCTCGATCGAGCGTAGGTCGTGTTCCACCACCAACGCTCGACTCGCTCAGTCGACGGAGCCGCATCAGCCGAGTAGGGGCGATGGGGAAGCGCTAGTAGAGCTTTGCTGGCGCGGCAGAGTGGTAAAAAGCTTTTCTCATGCTTTTATCATCTTTTCTGAGCCCGTTCAAACAATATTTAGGAAAAGATAATTTTTTCGTCTTTGAGCTGTTTTCCCACCTAGAAGATCGCATTTTCTACCTTTTGTCCCTCAGAGACTTTTGTTCTGCTTGACAAGTAGAATTTTTTAAGACAATGAAAAAATTGACCTTGAATTTCAGGGTCAAGGTCAATTTTGCGGCTACACATTTTGATAAATCTCCACCGATCTCCAGCTGGAGAATCATCTGGCGAAGTGGCGACCAATCATTTCATCCCACCCTGTGCAACGTATGTACCACACAAGTACACTGGAAATGCTGTCCAACTACTTGGCGTGCATGGTTGAGAAAAAAAGCTCGAGAAGATACACAATATATACAGGGTGTTTCATAATAAGCGACTCACCCGGAACTGGCGGGTTCAGGGGGGCACCCCGAGTAAAACTACCAAGGCGTTTTTTTTAAATCAAATAGCTTTTAAATGAGAGCGATTAGAAGTTCGGCGTTTGAATAATTGTTGCAGGGCTGCAGTCTGCCGTTACCCAAGAAGCAATTTTCAAAAAGAGGTCCAAAAGTCGGCTAAATGGGGGCCAAATGTCCGCCCGGAAGTTATCTTAAAGTCAACAACCATCCAAAAAGATAACTGTTGGACACATGATAACTTATAGGTAACTTCCAAGCGGACATTTGGTACCCATTTGGATAACTAATGGACAACTATTTTGAAATTGCCACCTGGGTAGCGACGACGCCACTCGAGCGCCAAGTCTGAGCGCGAGACGCGTAGCAGCCAGCGAGCACGGTAGCTAGGCATCCGTCTCGCTTCCCAAACCGGTTTGACTTTTCCTGTATCGTCTGCTACTATTTTCGGTCATCTCGGGTACGCAAGTTCAGAGCGCGCGTTTGACAGGTAACGCGCGCTCTGAACTTGCAAGGTTTGAGGAACGCACCGTTTGACAGATGACGACGCGAATGATTTGACGTTTTACGTATCATTCGCTTAGGCTGCCTCTTAATCAATCGGGTTCGAGACTCGTGACAGGCCGGCCGATGTGCCATTTCCCGCTTCGTATTTTCTCGCTCCATGAAGACTAGAGTAAAGAAGCCCGCACGCAATGTTGTAGAAATGGTTCACAAAAGTAATGAACGATGCGACATTGCAGCCGCCTGACGGCGCCACCAATGCAAGAATATCAGCAGCGGCATGGAGGCTACGTGGAAACAGTAAATAACAAGCGGGGTCGCAATTGAAGATATAACATATTTAACAAGGGTGTATTAGTCTCCGTGTGGTAAAAATAGCGTAGTCGGTACCGCGCTGGACTCTCATTCAAACGTCCAGGGTTCGAATCCGATTGATTTCTCTTTAAATTAAAAATGAAATGATTGCTCTGTTTCAATAATATCATCAAAATATAAATAGCGAGTCGGAAAAAAGTATAAGCCTTACATACAAATGTGGGTAATTCCACCAATTCCGTGTCAAAATTTAACCGGGTGGTCTGAATTTAGGAAAACTAAGAAGATCACCTGAAAGGTCATATTAAAACAAGCATCCATAATTTTTTTCGAATTTTTTTATCCAATAGTTTTTTAGTAATGGCGGCTCACAGTTTTCAAATTTTGTAAATCACCGAATTTTCAAATGCCCATAACGTCTCTCCAACTACAGCTAGACATTTTTTTAAAAAACGATTTTTTAGAGAAAAAGATGAACTGTTTGAAAAAAAATATGCTGAAATTCTCGATTGTTTTAAAAATTATAAAAATCACGTTCAAAGTATAAAAATCGATTTTTCGAGCCTTGCCCCGTTTTTCCCAGTTTTAAAAGTATTTTTTTTTTCGAAAAGTTCAGAATTTTTTACATCGAAATAGATTTTAAACGAGATGGGATCTCTAAAACTTCAGCCTCAGAAAAATTAAATAAACATTTTCCCCAATTTTTAAAATTTTTTACTTGATAATAAAAATTATTGTTATTATTATTATTATTTTATAAATTTGTAAGTGAGAGATTTTATAACCTCAAAACCAACAGTAGCTATTAAAATTAAATGATATATTTTTTTTAAATTTGCTTATGTGACATGGACATTACCTTAAAAAAACTCTGAATATTTATTTACGTAATAAAAATGCCATTAAAGATTTAAGGTTGATTTAAATAAATGTTATGGAAAATTAAATTTTTTATTCGATTTTTCTGAGGCTGATGTTTTAGAGATCCCATCTCGCTTAAAATCTACTTCGGGGTAAAAAATTCTGAACTTTTCGAAAAAAATACTTTCAAAACCGGGAAACACGGGGCAAGGCCCGAAAAATTGATTTTTATACTTTGAACGTGATTTGTGTAATTTTTAAAACAACCCAGAATTTCAGCATATTTTTTTCACACACTTCATGTGTTTCCCTAAAAAATCGTTTTTAAAAAAAAATTCTAGCTATAGTTGGAGAGAAGTTATGGGCATTTGAAAATTTGGTGATTCACAACATTTGAAAACTGTGAGCCGCCATTACTAAAAAACTATTGGATAAAAAAATTCGAAAAAAAATTATGGATGCTTGTTTTAAGCGGTTACCCCCACTTGCGATTTTGAAAAAATCGATTTTTTTTATTGCATTTTTTTGAAGTATAAGTATCCGGGCCCATACTTCTGTATGGGCCCGGAATAGATGCCTCTATGTAAATTTACAAAAAAAAAAATATTTTCTTCGTGTAAACTGAAATTGAAACTTTAAACGCGTTTTTCTCAAAATGGCATTTCTGAAGTCGGCGACCAAGATTACTCGAACACTAATGAACCGATCTTCTTGAAATTTTGCAGGCTTATTTAATACATAAAAATGTAGTCTTTAATCGTTAGCCAAAAAACGGCCGTTTTTTTTCGTTAAAATTGAACCATTAACTTTGACTGTCCGCTATTTTGTGAAAAATGAATATTTTTTAAAATCCTTCGATTAAAGACTAGTTTATACTTATATTTGACTAAATCCATCCGCATTTTTTTTCAGATGATCCACTTCGCCGCAATGTTGGTCACCACAAACCGTGTATATAAAAACATTGTTTCATTGACGGCCATTTGCCACTAAACAATGTAATATTTTTCAATAAAAAAATTACTGAAAGTTCTTCAAGATGTGTTCTTTAAGATGGTATATTGATCGATTAAAAAAGTTTTGTAGTTTTCTTTAAAAAAATTCATGAAAAAGGCCTTTTTTGCGCTACAAGTGGGGGTAACGCCTTAATATGGCCTTTCGGGTGATCTTAGTTTTCCTAAATTCAGACCACCCGGTAAAACTTTGACACGGAATTGGTGGAATTACCCATCTATAGCTTGTAATATATTGTTGTAATATTGATGCCTGTTTTAAATTCATTAAATGATAATATTTCTATGCTGCAAATGTTTTATTTCTATACGGTGACATGTACGATTAAACGACCATAAATTTAATTTGTGTTACTGCTAAAAGAAAAAATAACACCATTAAATGGAAATAACGGCGCTTGCCATATTTTTTTATAGCGTTTAGCACTGTACATATACTTTTTAATCTCAGAATTGTGCGATCGCTCAAGCAGTACCGCTGTTGGGAAGGAGAGAGGTGGACTATTTCTTTACCTTTATTCACGAGGCCGAACATACTAATGAAAAGTCATCTTGAAAAGAAGGATTTCGAATATAAATAAATGAGCATTTTTAAGCGTGGATAAATTAATAAACGAAAACGGATCCAACTGAATGTATTTAACGAGTTCAATTGTAGTTTCGATTCGAATTGAACGTGATGATGCGACAAATAAATTCAAACATTGCCGTAGCTCGTATATTAAGTTGACGACACAAATGTTTGACTTCATGTAATTCACTCTAAAGGAATAAAGAAAAATAATTTGTGAATGTTATAGTTTCACATTTTATTTGTATGACACAATTATTAATTATCGGTGACAATTGAAAGTGGGGTTGTCGTAAAAGAATTTTTCTTCCTTTCTTTTTTCTCGGACGGAGAGGTGACAAAAAACCTCTAACCTTTCTTGAAAGTGTTGTTGATAGCCTGTCGAGTTATACTATCGCAAGCATTCGTTTTCATTGCGACATTACTTGCTGCTGCTATGGAATTACAAAATCTGATATATTCAAGAACATGCTTTTCTATCGTTTGACTCTTGAAAAAAAAACAATCATTTATAAGATAATGAATATAAAGAGAAAAATGATTAAAGAAACTAGAAAACAGCGAAATAATGGGGTGATTTCATCTTTGTCAGCCACTGTATGTATTTCCATGCTGTATGTACCCATGTACGTATTGCAAACTGGCTTGGTATTGGCACTGTACTGGTGCCAGAGCTGCCAATACTGGCAGGCACCTGGTACTTGGACGAGGGCCAAGCCTTGCCCAAGTCGGAATGAGTATTGAGACAACGTTGGTTTGTTAACACCGGTCCAAGTTATGGCGGCGTGAATCGGCCCGACACTGTTTACGGGTATTGGCTCAGAATAAGTGCCCAGTTTTGGGCCAGATATCATTGCCAGTCTTGAGACAAACCCTAAATCAGTACTTTGCCGGTACATGCCCGTGTATAGACTGGGGACTTGGCTTAGTCTTGTCTCAGTACTGATGCCAGAGCTGCTAATACTGGCAGGCTCCTAAGGGCCAAGCCTTGCCCAAGTCGGAATCAGTATTGAGACAACATTGGTTTGTTAACACCGGTCCAAGTTATGGCGGCGTGAATCGGCCCGACACCGTTTACGGGTATTGGCTCAGAATAAGTGCCTAGTTTTGGGCCAGATATTGTAGCCAGTCTTGAGACAAACCGTAAATCAGTACTTTGCCGGTATATGCCCATGTATAGATTGGAAACTTGGCTAAGTACTGACGGCAGTACTGGCCGGATACTGAATGCCAATATTGGGTCAGATCGTGTAAACAATACTGGCCCAATTCCGAAATGATAACACCGGTCCTCCGCTTGGCAAGCGTTGGCACAGTATTGGTGACTAGTACCGGCTGCCAATATTGGGCCAGAGTTGCGGCGTGTTCCCGGTCACCGGCATCAGATAAACATCGGCTGGTTGTCGAAAATATTTCCGCCGCAGTGGTTTTTTTTCCCGATCGTATCTAAAAAAATATCTGAAATGAAAACATTTTATTTGATTGCACCCAGTTCTAAAAATTATATTAGTAAAAATTTGAAAAATATTTACCATTCATACGTTTGTACGTTATTGTCGCACTGAAGGATTTTTTCGTTATACCGTTCGCGCCTGGTTTCCCCGTGGCCGAGTATTTTTCCTGCACCGCCTTCGATATCAGGCCAGCGATCACATTGCGGATAACACCTTTTCCGTCGGTCGGTGAACCCACCAAGGATCTCATCACCTCCATCTAAAAAGAATTGAAAAATATAGCCAGTTCCAGAGTATTAAGTATGAATTAAGATGCTCTTCTGTAATTTTACTTCAGCATACATAATTTCGGTCAAAGTAAATAACATTGTATTTACCAAAGTGTTTTCTTTCCCCTTGTCCTCCGAGACTCCCTGATCAAATTGAACAAATTCTTCAAAACAAATTATAGAATAAGTAAAGAAAATATAAGAGAGACAGAGGGCGAGAGAGAGAGAGAGAGAGAGAGAGAGAGAGAGAGAGAGAGAGAGAGAGAGATAGCGCAGTCCCACAGCAAGTAAGGAACGGAGAGAAAATAAATGAATTATTTATTATGCCTTAACATGCAGTAGACAAAAAATACAAAATAAAATAAAAAAACAAGTATAAAGAAAAATTCTTTGTATATCTTACCTGGTTCACCTTATAGAACGTTCGAATTTTTATAGCACACATAGAGCACTCGAATTCGTTTTAGGACGAGAAAAATTAATTTATAATAATAGAAAAAGTGTACTGTATAAAAACGAATGGGAATAGATGAAAAGCACTTGGGGATTGAAACAAGTTCACACGTAGACGGCACGAGAAAGACTGATGCTCAACGCTGCCAAAGAAATCCTAATTCTTTGTTGACGCTGAGCGTGGATCAGCGTGTGGGTATATAGGTGCATATACCCACACGAAGTGTATACTTGCCGCGGAGGGACAGCATGCGGGAAGAAAACAATCTTCAACCGTGTGCGCCCGACGTAGCGAATGACCACTGACACACACGCATCGCGTCGAGGCATAACAATGTCTGCCTCGACGCAAGAAGGCACGAGAGCCCGTCGCGGCGTACGTTCAGAACGAACACGCGAAATAGTGAAATAAAATGACATCGTCTACTTAGCCAATTTATGGATATCCGTAAGGATACAGAAGATTCCAGGGGAGTCTGTAATGGTTCGGGATTCTCTCCAAATTTTATAGCAACTTTACTTTTACAATACTTCGTGTAAAAAAAATTACCACAGTATCTTGATATATGCAAAAATTAGAGCGGTTTGACATATTTCGAAAGTGTCCAAAATTCATAAAATTTAGACCATTCGACCGATCATTCCTAAATTCAATACCAGCCGTCCTTTCATGATACTCTATTTGTAAAAAAAAAAATTTACAAAATTCTGAATTTTTTTGCAAATTAACGTGCACACAGACATTTTTTTATTAAAAAATGCCGTTAAATTTGTAATTTTTTAGTTCTCTCGACAAAATTTGCAGGGAATAAAGAGATTGTATAGATTAACATCTGAGCGACACAGGAGCCCTTCAACCCAAACCGTTCTCGAGTTACAGACGCTATAATTTTACAGTGCCAGAACGTAGATGCGCGCGCATACGCACACAGACGCACATGCATGTAGACATTGTTTCTGAATATGATTTTTCGAGGTTTTGGGACATTTTGAGGACGTTGATATCGAAAACTGAAAAAAAAATGTTTTGATCGTCGCAAAGTTTCTCTATAAGGAAGCAAAACTTACATTTTTCATTCAATCCATATTTTTTGGACTGGCACCGTACTGATAAAATTGTCTGTCAATACCGAGGCAGTACTAAACCGAAGACTCGTTAACCAAGACTGGAATGGTAATGTTGCCACTGCTGGGGCAGTACTTCCAGCCAAGACCCACCCAACTTTTGTTACCATGACTGACACTGTACTAATAAAATTGTTTACTAATACTAGGGCAGTACTTAACCGAAGACGCGGTAACTAAGGCTGGCATGGTACTGTTGCCAATGCCGGAGGACTACTTCCAGCCGAGACTCAACCAACCTTGCTTACTAAGACTGGCACTGTACTAATAAAATTGTTTATCAATACTGGGACAGTACTTAACCCAAGACTCGGTGACCAACACTGGCATGGTACTGTTGCCGATGCAGGGGGACTACTTCCAGCTGAGACTCAACCAACCTTACTTACTAAGACTGGCACTGTACTAATAAAATTGTTTATCAATACTGGGACAGTACTTAACCCAAGACTCGGTGACCAACACTGGCATGGTACTGTTGCCAATGCTGGGGCAGTACTTCCAGCCGAGGCTGAACCAACCTTGGTTACTAAGACTGGCACTGAACTAATAAAATTGTTTACCAATACCGGGGCGGTACTTAACCCGAGACTCGGTGATCAAGGCTGGCATGGTACTGTTGCCAATGCTGGGGCACCACTTCCAGCCGAGACTGAACCAACCTTGGTTCCTAAGACTGGCGCTGAACTAATAAAATTGTTTACCAATACCGGGGCGGTACTTAACCCAAGACTCGGTGACCAAGGCTGACATGGTACTGTTGCCAATGCTGAGGCAGCACTTCCAGCCGAGACTCAACCAACCTTGATTGCCAAGACTGACACTGTACTAATAAAATTGTTTACCAATACTAGGACAGTACTTAACCCAAGAACCGATAACCGAGACCGGCACGATACTGATACTTTCAGTTGCCAGTGCTAGGGCAGTACATCCAACCAGCTATGGTTACCAGGACTGGCACCACACTGATGAAATTGCTTACCAATACTGGGACAGCACTTCACCCAAGACTGGGTAGCTAAGATGGGCACGGCGCTGATACGTTCAGTTGCCAGTGCTGGCGTAGTACTTCCAGCCGAGACTCAACCATACTTGGTAACCAGGACTGGCACCGTACTGATAAAATAGTTTACTATTACTGGGCTAGTACTTCAGCCAAGACTCAGTAACCCAGACTGGGACGGTACTGATACGTTCGGTTTCCAATACTGGGGCAGTACTGCCAACTGAGAGTCGGTCGCCAGGACTTGCACAACTCTGGGCCGTATTGGTAACTCTGGCGCAATACCGGCATTCGCACATGGGTATGTATGAATACTAGGGCTTACCTCTTTTTGAGAAACGTAATCTCGGGAGGTTGTGGGCATTTGCTGTGCAACTGTGTCATTGCAAGCACCAGTACGTTCACCGGACCGTCCAGGTTGACCAACGTTTTCCTGTCGAAATATATAATTATTAATTATTGTATTCATCTGAATTTAATAATGATATAAACAGTTAGTAAACATAGCTGCAAGTTGGCTGAGGTGGTTAGAAGAAGAAAGGATGTTAAACGGAAAAAGAAAGGTAGAGAAAGAACAAACAGAAAGAGAAAAGGTAAAAGAACGAAAAAGCCAAGAAGTGGTAGAGGAACTTATTCAAAACTACTATTCAGCATTTTCATTTACAACATAGTAGATGACATTCCGAATATAATACTGGCTGCAAAAGGGCTAAGAAGGATGCTTAGGTCATTAGAAAAATATGTATAAAAAGAGTCAGGCTGATTTGTAAAATAAATAACAAAAGTAAATCACAAATCAAATGCATAATAATCAATAATAATAGACAAAAATATTTTTTTGACACAAATTATAACTGTCTTTTCAGCCTCACTCTCGCAGCACTGATTGTCTAGTAATATAAAAATTAAAGGCATAATAGAAAAATTAATTGCTATAATTATTAATACTAGTGTATTATATTATTTAAAAAAGTAAAAAACAACGCCAAGGTATGAAAATCTCTCAAAATCGTTATCGCTTGTTTTACTATATAAAAAATTCTGATTTATCTCAAATATCTCAAATTATACTTTTTATTTAAGTTAAAAAATGGTTCCATCATACTTCTTTAATGCAAATGTACAAACAAAGTGAAATCACTTTTATGAAATAGCCAAGCAAGTTTACTAGTCATGTTGAACACTAAATTGTTAAAGTTTAGGAATAATATTTTTGAAAATATTTAATTTAAAAAAGTCACATTCCTATTATAACAAAAAATTGATATCACCATTAGATAAAAGTACAAAGTAGGTAACACACAAGTACACTGGAAATGCTGTGCAACGACTTGGCGTGCATGGTTAGGAAAAAGCTCGGGAAGATACAGAATTTTCTGTTCCGACCGCCCGCGAAAATAATTTTTGCCTCGATATATGTATGTATATATATAATTTTACATTATAACGTGGCGTCGGCTAACAGAGGTATTATGAACATTTCAATACATAATGTCCCGTCAGCTACCAGTGCTTATTAGCAATCAAATCTACTGGAGTTTCATCGGTACGAAATTTCCGTTCCCACCAGCAGGAGAATAAAACAGTAATGCTAACCTTTAAACCTGCAGATGCTCAGATGGTTTAGAGATGCATACTTTATCCATTACATCAAAGTCTATAAGACGCAATATATTTCATAAGATATGCGGTTATTGTGTTATAGAATAAAAGGTAAATGCTTTTATTCACATTTTTTCGTATTGTCCAAATGAATTAACATTTCAAGTGCCATGTGGTCGAAGGGTACATCACTCATTTGATGCGTACTCCACATGAATCTGGTTTCCACTTGCACAATAAATTGTGACAATTTATGTTTTGTTAACCCGACAGTTGAGATGTTGAGATGACCAAATCCTTCGCCGAACCTTTTTTTAGCCATGCACGCCAAGTCGTTGCACAGCATTTCCAGTGTACTTGTGTGTTACCTACATTGTACTTTTATCTAATGGTGATATCGTTTTTTCTTATAACAGTAATATGACTTTTTAAAATTAAATATTTTCAAAAATATTATTCCTAAGCTTTAACAATTCAGTGTGCAACATGACTAGTAAACTTGCTTGGCTATTTCATAAAAGTGATGTCATTTTTTTTGTACATTTGCCTTAAAGAAGTATAATGAAACCATTTTTGAACTTAAATAATAAGTATAGTTTGAGATATTTGAGATAAACCAGAATTTTTTCTATAGTAAAACAAGCGATAACGATTTTGAGGGATTTTTATTACTCGCGTTGTTTTTTATTCTTTTTTAAATTTAAAAGCCATTTCAGATCTTCTTGAAAGGGGGATTTCAATATATCGGAACAAACTAGACGTCTGCAATTTCAAACTCGTTCAAAACATTACTTTTTATTACTAAACATTTTTTTAAAGAAATTAATACAACGTGTTTTTTTCTTTTTACAATTTTTATACAATAAAGTATTCACAATATGCTAATTTATGAGAAGATTAATTTCACATTAATAAAAGTATAGAAAATACAGAGAGGTTACAACATTTAACATCGATTTTTCGAACAAAAAAATTAAAGAATGGAATTTTTTACTTTGAGAGAGTATGTTTGTTATTATTCAATAAGAAATTGACAAACTGTTAAAGACCGACGTAACTAGACGCGACTTTAACGCAGGGCGAAATAACGAACATCGGGCTGGATTGAACAGTGTTGATTTATTAACAGTAATGGAGTAGAAACGAACGCGACAATAAACTCGGGGAATAATAATAATAATAGGAGGTATAATAACTTAGAAAACACAACTACACGCGGACTTCACTCTGATACTCTTTCTCGCAACTTCCTTCGCTCGCTACGACGTAACACGTCCAAATACTCTAAATTGCTCTCTGTCTATCTCTCGACGTATTACGTCCAAACGCTCCGACAGCTCTCGCACGACTCTCGCTCTCTCGCAACCGGCTCCGACGCTCACGCGCGCTCGCGCCTGTTGCTGCGGCAGGGTTTCTTCCCGCCGTCAACTCGCTTGGGAGGGCGCTAGTTCGCGCATGCTCTAGCCGGCCTTAACAAAACGAATAAAAGTAAATTCCCTTGCGATAAACAAAAAAGTCAACAAACAAAGAGATTTTTGTTTATTGAAAAGTCACACTTTTTTCTTTGTACAAATTCTGACTTTACATGGGTGAAAATACCCGTAAATGTCGAAAAAATATTTTTTCTACCGAGAAAGCGAAATAATAGTGGCATAAAACAATTATAGTTTTCCTTCAATTTTTTTTACCAAATTCAAAACTTTCATCATTTGGCCTACAGGGAAAAAATCGGGACAACTTTATGCTTAGCATACTTTTTGTGGGCACTGTCAACTTGGAAAAAATGCCTAACCATAATATTCGCGATAGCTATCCGCAAAGATGTCGTACCTTTTGTAATTTAAAAAATAAACGGCGTTTTTTACGTTTTTTAACTGCACATCTCACAGAAAACAAATTAATTGAAAACAGATTTTTTTCTTACCGTTCAGCTTTCCACAACTGCCCTTTAAATTCGTGTACGATGATTGGTTCATGAGTTATTGATTATTAAAATCAAAAGCGTCATTTGACTTTGATCATACAGTTGATATATACTTGTTTCCAAGTTCAAAATAGAAAGGGTGATCCAAAGAAAATACGTTTGATTGCGTCATTAATCAAACAAATTTTTCCTTGTCTGTACACCGTTTCGAAACAAAAATCGGACATTTCCCTTTGCGACGTTTCTTTTGATTTATTAATAACAAAAGAGCAAGCAATTATTTTAGGTGGAAGCTTAAAATCTAGAGATTTTAATCTTTGAAATACTTTTTTAAATGTTCTCCTACGATGATTTTGCGCGGAGATAGAGCAATTTGAAAATTACTGAAAAATTTTCATAATTTTTTTGTGCTCTTTTGTGATCCCAACTCCATGACGCTGAAGTTTGCATTGTTGGAATGGAACGCAAATGAATTCTTAAATTCTCAAACTGTTGTTGGAACGAAAATGAATTCTTCTTAAACACTCAAACTTTTATTGGAACTAAAATGAATTCTACTTAAATGCTCACACTTTTTTCGGTACGAAAATGAATTCTCCTTAACTGCTCAAACTGTTTTTGGTCGGTGCCGGCTGAGAAAACGGTTCAAACGTTTTTACACACTTTGGTAGAGATTTACGACCTCAATTTACAAAAAGTAGACGCTCCTTAATAATACAAATAGAGAAATGGAAAATATAAATACATGCAACTCGACCGTACTTGAAATATTTTCGTAGTCAAGTTCAGGTCTCTCACTCTTACATTCTCACAATCCAATTTTTGTTCAAAGCATTTAAACCACTCAATAATTTCCCACCTTCTAGGGCCAAACATTGCAGATGCATTACAGAACTATGTGAACAAGCTCGGCATCAGTTGTTCTATAAATATTCATTGTTTTGGAAAATTACATTTCCTGTTGTCAAGACAAATGGATTAGCTTGAGTCAGTGCTTATAACTATGTGCACGGTGAGTGCGAAAGCTGCACTTAGCAGTCTTTCTGCACTTTTCAAGAGTCACCAGGTTTTTTCAAAACCTCTGAGTAACATTTAAAACTTTCTTTAGAGGGATTCAGTTAATCATCATAACATATCTCTGGCCGCTGAACAAAATGACAAGTTTGATAAACACTCGGGCAAGTTATTTAATTTTCCACAGCTTATGAGACTTATCATCTTGTTCAGCGGCAAGAGAAATCTTCAGATGATTCACTGAATCTCTCAAAAGAAAGTTATGAAATGTTAGTCAGAGTTTTTTACATGAATAGTACTGTGGAGAAAGTCTACCAAGACATTGTTTTCATCACTTGTAGTTCTTCGCATGGACACTATTGTGAATACAGCGCGAGGTGAGGATTTCCCAATTATTATATGCGAACAAAGTTTTTTCGGTTGACGTAGGGTAGAAATGGGTTCTCGACACAAAAGTATCTCAAAGAAGCTTTCGTCTCTTGCAAAGTGCAGAGAGCACACTGCAAAGTCCAGCTTTCACAATCATCGTACATACAGTTAAGAGCACTAAAGCAAGGCAATTCATTAATCTTCACGACACTATATATAATTCTCTTAAGCAGTTATGGGCATTCATAAAAAAACTGATGCGAAGCTTGTTCAGGTTGTTCTATGATGCTTTAGGCAAAACAATTGTCAAGTTCTGCGTCAATAAATTCTACAGAGCCGGATGCATTTTCTACAACAAAAACTTCACCGCCTATGATAAGACTCTATGGCAAGACAAACAACGTAATGTACGGCCCAAACGACGTGAATTCTGTAAACGATGTGAAGTCTGTCTGCGAATTTCTTAATTTTATATAAGCAAGCGAAAGAAATGAGCACATTATTGAATATTTATTTAACTTAATCTGCATCTATTTGCGTATCTTCCTCTCTCGCTGTTTCTTCGACGGATTCCGCGCGAGCGCCACGGCTAATATACGTCTGTTAGGATCAAAATAAATAATCTACCTAAATTTGAAACGACGTGAACCTTTGTCAAGTAAATGTTTGGCTCTAATAAGAGCCGTTTGTTTTCCTTTTTCACATCCGCGAGAATAACCGAGTTTGGTTATTCGAGCTGTCAAAGCGACTGTATTAGAATACATATATATATAGCAAGCAGGGTGTAGTTCGAGTCGTACCGTTCGAGAAAGCAGTGGCGTTGCTGTGTCTGTTGCGCTAGAGTGTTAATCAATTCACAAAACGGCGCATGTACTATGTTTACGGCATGAACCAACAATTTTATTTCATTCAATGAACGACAATGAACGAGTGTGGAAGGATTTTTGAGGTAAAAAGTCACTCGAAAAGTCGGCGGTAAATTATGAGATCTCGAGATTGAGTGGACTAACCGAAAAATAGCCCGAACCAGATCGATAGGAAAAAATCACATTACATCAGCAAACTGTCATTAGATTTTCGATTTGTTGCCGCGTTTTCGCGTAATGTCGAGACAATATTAAAAGTCGTCTGCTAAAAGGTAGTGGCGGATTAACGGGGGGTGGAGGAGGGGGCGGTCCGCCCCGGGCCCCTTGTCCTGGGGGGCCTCCAAATCTCAAGAAGTCATTTTTAGTCAAATTGCAACCAGGGCCGAAATATGTTTAGTAAAGGGCAGTTTGGGGTTGGAGGGCCCGTACGTATGCAAAATACAAACATACGTATGTACTAATTCACCTGTTCAATAGGTCATATGTATCAACAGGTCATGATAGCAATTGTCAATCTAGCATAAAGCTCTACCTACTTATAGCCAGCGCCATGAAAATGGTGCGCGTCGCGTGGTGGGCCCCGCTCACTCTATGTTGGCTTTGGCGCGAAACATAAATATTAGATCCAAACAATAGAGAAATTTCGTAAAAAAAATTATATAGATACGTACTGAAGAATGACATACATACGTATTAAAGAATAACAACAGGGGAAATCAACCAATCTAAACCTAACTGTCGTAAAATTACATTATAACTAGGTAACTTGTTAGAAGCCAAAATAACGATAGTAGCCGCCGCTGAACCAGAAAGCCTCTAATACCGCCTGGTGTTAGCGCTTACTCTCTAGTAAGTAAGCAACTACATCTGATGCACTTACATAAAAAAATGATTAAGTATTTAAAAACATACTTTTTCAAGCAAATCGAACACGATTCAATTACTATACCATGTGGTCTATATTCATCAAAATCTATATACAGCCAAAACATTATTCAGGGAATCCCCACGTCGCTGGTAGGTATTTACAAGATGGCAGTGTTGCCTACACCATAAAGGTTGACACACTTTGTGTTAAAGGGTCTTGTCATAGCAAAATATAATGAATTATAAATTTGTTTACACGTTAGTGGTTAAATATCTTGCTCACCACTAACAAAAGCCACCAGCCACTAAAAACGAATTTTATCCTCTAAAGGGATGCCTAAACCTTTATAATCAAGTAAAAATACATCCCCGTATGCTGGTAAAATTGCAAGCCAATTTCCGAACTTTTAACGAAAAATGACGACTTTAAAGGTCTCATTTATACGGCGCTTTATGGAGATAACGCGCTGGATAATTTCTATGTAATCATTTAAACACAAAATAACTCTAGATGCCAGATATAAACTGCTCACGCGTGTAAAATATTGTAAAGATTTCGTAACGACAATAAAAACAGCCGGTCGTCGAATGTTTAGAGAAAATATTCAGGATTAAGGAAGACTTTGTCCTTGAAATTTTCAAAAAATCAATTTGAGCTCAACATGAGCAGCTAGAAGAAGAGGAGGGATGCCTCTATGGACCAGGCATTGCCGATTAGCGGTAATTATAAACACGTTTGTGTAAACACATTACAAAACATTAAACGCGTTTTTCTCGAAAACACATTTTTAAAAATGGCTGACATTCTCCTGACCGCTGTAATTAACATATCGACCTGAAATTTGGAGAGCATACTCAGAAAATATGTCTTCACGGAGTGACGGATCGTTTTTTCGATAGAACATTTTTGCATTTATTATTTATCTTTTTATGCGAAAAAAACGCGAAAATTCGATTTTTTTTAAATTGCCGCCATTTTCCGAAATTTGTACTAAACGAAAAACCCATCCATCATCGCCTGACCAAAGGGTCACAGATTGATAATATGCTTTGAATTTGTGTTTCAGATCAACAGTGATGTCAGCCGTTTACCTCCCGCGATTTGAGGACCTGTTTTCGCGGAGCTGCAACGGCCGCCATTTTGGTTTCTTTTTCAAAAAAAAAATTTTTTAACGTTCTGTATATCATGAATAAAAGCAAGAAAAAGCCGCACTCAAAAAGCTTTACTCGTTTCCTTTAAAAAAAAATAAAATGTAAACACCTGAAATATGGCACTCCAAGGACAAAGTCTCCGTTAAACTTAGAAAAATGTGACTAGCAGAAGAGTTTTCGTAGCTGCGACTTTTTAGAGAATGGGTCTATCAATCAGTTTAGTCTTCAGTAAGCGTATTATTTGTGCATTTGGTTTTTTATTTGTGGCCAGATGCAGATTGAGGCGAATGCGCCTCGATCTGGAGAGTGGGAGGGACAGACAGAAGATATTCTGTCCATCCAGAGTCAACATTTTCGAGCGGCTTTCAATCCGCGGAATGAAGGCCTCCTTCTCCGAACAGAGGTCCGCGGTAGCGGATTATCGGGTATCCAAATGAGGGTACGATTTACGGAATATTATTATGTTAGAGCCTCCGTTGAACCTCCTAGGTGGCATATACTGAACTTTAGGCTCAAAGGACGCTAGTGCAGCGCGCAAATGAAGCTACGAACCTCGGGTGGGCCTGATCGAGCGCTCTCGCAGAACCTACTGGCCCTCCTTTCACCCTATTGTAGGTCCGCTGTATACCCTCCGGACCCTCCATTCAGCCTGCTGTGGCTACTCCGAATACCCTCCGGACCCTCCACTCAACCTACTGTATCCGCGCCGTAATACCCTCCGGACCCTCCTTTGAGCCTACTGTGGGCGCTCCGAATACCCTCCGGACCCTTCATTCAACCTACTGTATCCGAGCCGTATACCCTCCGGGCCCTCCTTTGAGCCTATTGCAGGCTCTCCGAATACCCTCCGGACCGTCCATTCGACCTACCGTAGGCGCACCATAGACCCTCCATTCGGTCTACGGCAGGCATACCGTAGACGAACTACCGGAAGGTCCAATTCGTGATTTTGCCATTGCCGTGAAACGTCAAGTTAAAATATGCCAACAAGTTTTTCATGCTTGCTACAGTGTTGGCACGTATAAAAAGTATAGCACGGTTCCCGAATTTATTGCACAGGAAATGCGTAATTTACATATTCCGATAGGCAACGTTCAAAGTTACTTGAGACTCCTAAAAGATAAAAAATGGATCGTCGGCGAATTAATCTACGAATTCTACGGACATCATCGTCCCATGTGCTCTATAATGGAGCAAATCGCAGTAAGATGCTAAGCTGTGTGCAAAATTTCATAAACATAAACTACTGCGACTTTGTGAAGGAATGTTTTTGCGAAGGTGAACATTATGCATTTCAAACAACAACAGACGACGAGATACGTTCCGAACTCTCTTATCTGCACGAGTGCCATAGAACGGATAATATGTCACTTATACGGGTAGCGGCATTAGAATCTGTAGGTGCTTTTATGTCAATTGATCATCACTCATTTATAGGCACGCCGATAAATTCGATGAAATTAGAGTAAGTCTGGATTTACAAGCCTTTTTCCACGAATCACCTGTAAATGTGTATAAACCGATATTGAGAAACATTAATTGCTTGCGCATTTTTATTTTGCACTGATCATTTAATAAAGTGATGATAGATTTTTACTTTTCGTGTAGTATTTATTCATCTATCACGTGGCGAAACAACTGACAATGCATATTTATTGATACCATTATTCGACAATAATCAGCTAAGACGTATTTATTTCGGCATTGAACGGGTTACCGATCAGGCCAGAATGAAGTGTTGTTGGAGGAGATAACGAATTTGGGCTCAAAGCAGGTTAGATGGGGTCGAAGCAACAAACTTGAGATCGAAAGCAGGTTAAGGAGGCCGGTGTTCTACACGTTCCATTGGTGCTGGGGGTCGAAAGAAGATTTGGAACGGCTAACACAGGCTGCACTGGATCAAATGGAGGCCTCTCCATGGCAGTGAACTTGGCAAATAGGGTTTCGCAGGTTCACCGGAGGCTGGCGGCTTGTGCATTACAAAGGAAATCGGTCCTGCGAGTATTCAGAGGAGGCTAGAAATTTTGACTCGGGATGTCACACACGTACCCGTCAACAAACGAGAGAAGTTTTGCTAAACTAAAATTTATAAAAAATTATCGTCGATCTACGATGAACCAAGAACGCCTAGTGAATCTGTCCATTCTATAAATTGAAAGGAAAGTTTCAAGGGAAATAGATTTCAACGACGTTATTGAGAAGTTCAGTTAAATGAAAGCAAGAAAACATGTAAAATAGTTACAAAGCAAAAGCTTTGTTTTTAAACATATATGTACAATAAAAGAGACTTTTTTATTATAGTCTTCATTATTTCTTTGCACTCTACCTGCTAGGTGCTGTGCTGAATGCTGATCCGTATTCTAACTTTTTTACCCATATCATAAGTAGGGCGTATAGTAAAATTACTTATCATCAATAATACATTCATTTCTTTAGCAGACCGGGGGGCCTCATTTATATGCCGCCCCGGGCCTCCGACGGGCTTAGTCCGCCACTGCTAAAAGGCCATCTTACTGTATAAAGAGTCGCGGCGTGTCGTCCGTTCGTCCATGGAGACTACATAAAGGAGCCCGCACTATGTACTAGGAAAGTGGTGAGAAAATCAAGGAACCGAAGAGTTCCCGAATCGGCTACTTCGTGGCGCTGCTTGTTAGAAGTGATGCCTTGAAATTAGCTATGCGTGAGAGAGATCGAATGATGACCTAACCCCTTGGTTCTCGTTGACGGGGAACTTCATTTTCTGTATTTATATTTATAACGATATTTGTTTTTCTAAAAGATAGACTATCAATAGACTATCAATAGACTATCAACAGATACATTACTAAGAAATAAACTGTTGAGGCGGTACGTAGAAAGGTAAAGCTAAATAAAAGGGGTAGACGTGTGATAGATGGAAGTGCCTGTATTATAACGAATAAGGGTGGAACGAAATGTGTGCACGGTCTGAGGCCGCGACGAAGAATGACACAAAAAACAAGCACGAGTGTACGCCCTTAATTTTCATAGAAGGATCTGGAACAAAACAATATACGAGCGTCGATATGATGACGTGAGGCCAAAAACACAAATAAAGCCCCATGGCAACATGCCGATGACAACGCATGTTAGGCCGTTCGTGAATCGAATGTTGGCGCGATCTTTAAACAATCGCGCGCTCCAACACTCCCCCTCGGTTCAGAATGTGGCGATGTCGAGACCTCGATCTTTGCCACGCCGAGCAGTTCCATACACTTTGCATGTTTCTACTTGGCTGTCCCTTTGGTCAGGATGTCCGCTGCCATTTTCGTGGTAGGCATGTACCTGATCTCGACCTCGCCGCTTTCAAGGGTCTCGCGCACGAAGTGATGGCGTACGTCGATGTGCTTACTCCTGTTGTGGAACACAGAATTCTCCGCGAGCTTTCGAGCGCCGTCGTTGTCACAATATATTTTGACCTTCCCGACATGTACTGCGCTTCCATAGACGAGAGGGCCACGGTCTTTTGTTTCCTGGCCTCCCACGTAATGGGACTTCCCCCGAGGATGAAGGCGAAGCCAGTGTATGATCTTCGTGCGCTCGGACAGGTTCCCCAATCGGCGTCGACAAACCCCTCGAGCGGTCTTTTCGTGCGACTGAACCTCAGCCCCGTGTTTCCGGATCCTTGTACATATCTCAGGATTCACTTCGCTGCGACCCAATGCTCTGTCCTGAAACAACTGATAAATTAGCTAAGCTAGCGCAAAATCGATATCCGGACGGGTGCATACGGCCAGGTACATGAGAGCTCCGATGAGCTCGCGATACGGGAGTCTCGTTTCTTCTGGGCTCGGCTCCCCCTTACTCGTCCGGAGCTTTGTCCCGGGATCCAGTGGGTTAGAGATGGGTCTCGAGTCCTGCATCCCAAAGCGCACGAGAACACCCCTGACGTATCCAGTTTGCTTCATCGTAATCGTGTTTCCACTTTGGTCGAATTCTATTCCTAGGCAGTACCCTGCCGCGCCGAGATCCGTAATCTTGAATGTTTTCGTGAGATATTGTCCGAATTTCCGAATCTCTTCTTCATTTCGGGATGCGACGAGGATGTCGTCCACGTAGACGGCGATCAGGAGGAGGTTGTCTCCCTCTCCCTGTTAGTAGACACATGGATCGGCGTGTGACTTCTTTGCCCCGTAGCCCGTTAGTTTCTTGTCGAACTTCGCGTACCAGCATCGTCCCGCCTGACGCAAACCGTAGAGGGACTTTTTCAATGAACAAACCGTGTCACCGCTGTTGAAGTCCTTTAGCATATTTGCTGCCTTCTTTCCGATGTCGCTGCCATGCGGTTCCGTTCGAGCAATCATTTCTAGAGCTTCTGGTGTATATTTCGGGACCTCCATAAAAATGTTCTCTTTTAATACTCCGTGCAGGTACGCAGTGGAGACGTCGAACTGGTTGATCTTCATTCCGTTTTCTGCCGCGAGGGCCGTCATGATTCTGATTGAGCTGAGACGTGCCACGAGGGCGAATGTTTCGTAGAAGTCTATACCGGGCTGCTGCGCGAATCCCCTTGCGACCAGACGAGCCTTTCTACGAATCAGTGTCCCGTCGGGTCGGCATTTGTTTCGCAGCACGATGCGACCACCGATCACCACCTTTCGATCTTTCGGTCTTTGTACAATGATCCAGGTGTCGTTTGCGATGATGGACTTTATTTCCGAAGCTATGGCCTTGTGCCATTTGTCAGCGCATGGCCCGTAGACGGCCTGCTCCAGTGGTACCTCGCTCAGGCACGCGGTTGCGTTATCACCGTTTGCCATATGGTAAATTTTCCGCGGCCTCCCCCTGAGACCGGTTCTCTCTATCCTCGGTCTTCCTCGGCCCCTACGTGAGTTACCGAAATCCATGTTTTCGTGCGCGTCTTGTTGGTCGTCTTCGTCTTCCGTGACGTTCGGGACGTCTTCGTCGTCTGAGCCTTCACTATCCTCACGCCTGTCCGAGGAAAACACTACCTCGATCTCCACGCTAGTCTCGTGGTTATATTCTGAGTCCTCGATAGGTCTTGTATTCTGCGATGCACTTACCGGGATTCCGACGAACTTTACATTCCGAGCGACGGTTGTTCGTTTTTCGTCGAATAACCAAATGCGGTAAGCCTTGGACTCTCCCGAGTACCAGACGAACGTGCCCTTTTTCGATCTTGGGTCGAGTTTTCCTTTGGACGGTGTTTGATCGATGACAAATACATGAGTTCCAAATTCCCGAAGGTGGCTCGCGTCCGAGATTTTCCCAGTCCAATTCTCGTAGGGAGTTTTTCCACCGAGGCTTCTCGACGGGCACCGATTTCTGGTGTAATTTGCTGTACTTATCGCCTCGCCCCAGAAGGAAGGAGGCAATCCTGACTGTATCAGAAAACACCTTGTTGCGTCCATGAGCGTGCGATTCCGTCTCTCCGTGATGCCGTTTTGCTCAGTGGTGTATGGGACGGTCAGTCTCCGACCGATGCCGTTTGCCTTAAGAAATGCATCGAAGGCTTCATTCGCGTATTCCCTTCCATGGTCTGACTGAAGAAATTTTATTTTGGATTCGTGCCTATTTTCGACGAAGGACTTGTACTTCTTGAAGGCGTCAAAAACCTCGTTCTTTCGCATCAATAGTCGTACTTCACCTCACCTGGAGTGATCGTCGATGAACATTACAAGATACCTTGCCTTTCCGTTCGACTCGACGCGCATAGGTCCGATGACGTCGCTGTAAATAATTTCCAGCCATTTCAAGCTTCTAGCGGAGCTTTTCGGAAACAGTGGCCTCGTCATCTTACCGCGGATGCACACGTCGTAGCTGAATTCCTGATTCGAGTTGCCGAGGTTCATACCCCGCACCATGCCCTCCCGTTCGCATCTGACGAGGTTGCGGATGTTGAGGTGGCCCATTCGCCTGTGCCACTGGCTCATCCCGCTTACCTCGTCCGCTTGATTTGCGACTCCGAATTCTGCGTTGTGTTCGTCATCCGCCTTACGCACGTAGTACAGCCCGTCTCTTCGGTCGGCGATCATGGCGATGGTTCTACGCTTATCGACGACTTCGGCCTTTTCTTTGTCGAAGGTTACCGTGTAGTCCCGATTGGCAATTTTCCCGACTGACAGTAGGCATGTGCGTAGTTCGGGGACACGTAACACGTCGTGAACCTTCAGTTTCTTTGAGCGACCTTCGACGTCCGTGATTATGGATACTGATCCATTTCCCCGGATCGGCGTCGAAGCTGATCCGCTCGCGAGTTTCACATTTCCGTCGCAAGACTCGATTGTACTGACAAATTCTGCATCAATGTTTCCCATGTGGGTCGTACACCCGCTGTCCAAGCACCATTCTTGGCCGCTTCGCGCGATCCTCGCCTCCTGGATTGTTCCAGCTGCGAACGTGCGCTCTATTCCAGCGTAGAGGCTTGTTTCGTCCGCTGTGTTCGCGCTATCGACGTTCGTCCTCGAGGCGGTGCAGTCCACTGCTTTGTGTCCTACTTTCCGGCAACGATGACACTTGTACACTTGTCGCGTTTCGGCTTGTTCTCGTACTGATGCCCCCTCTTCGGCTCGCCGATGCCCTTCCGCGACGCGTTCACGGATTTGAACCCAGGTTTCCTTACGAACATCGCGCTGGTTGTGTCGTTGCGAGTTTTGTTTTGCCTCGCATCGCATTCTTCGATGATCTTTCCCCGCAGAGCTTCCAGGTCTGGTAGCTCATCGCGGGACTCGATGGTGCATCGAAAATTTTCGAAACTGCGTGGGAGACTATAAAGTAGCATCACCGTTAGTAGATCGCGATTGATTTCTATGTCCATCTCGCTTAATTTGTCTACTGTGTCGAAGATCTTCCGAAGATGTTCGCGTACGTCGTCACTGGCGGCCATCTTGTGGAGCGTGAGCTGTTTTAACAGCGTCGCCTTCCGTGCCGGTCCGCTCCCCTAGCGGATTGGGAGACCGAAAAAAACCTTTGTCATTGGTCACGGTCATTTTATGCCCTTTTTGAACCGGAAAAAATGACCGAGCAGTGACCGAACAAAGTTTTTTTGAGGTTAGTCACTTAACCGGTTTTTTTTCGGTTTTCGGTCACTGTAATAAAAGTAAGGTTAGTCACTTGACCGGTCTTCGGTCACTGGGGTGTTTCAGTCACTGACCGTAGTAGTGACCGAAGGCGAACCGAAGTGCATAGGGCAGAGAGAGGGTCCTTCTGGAACGCTATTGGAAATATAATAATAGAAACTCGTACACAAAAACGTCAGTGAATTTGAACGTTTTTTTTAATATATTGAAATAAACCAAACAACAATAACACTTTTGTATCCATTTAATACTCATCCTCTTCCTCCTCCTCCTCTTCGTCGGAGTCGGTTTCCATCTCGAAACTTCTTTTTCCTTCTTGTCTCTTTTTGGCCTCTGTCCTTTGTTCTTAGCACCTTCGCTCGGTATCTTTTGCTCTTTAATTCGATGGATAACCACTCGCGTACTTTGGCTGCCGTAAGCCTCTCCTGTTGATTTAGACGACGGCAATGTTGGAGTTTCCAGCATGCAACTGAACCATAAACACGGCATTGTTATTTTTTTGTAACAAGGTAAACGGTAGCCCATTCAGAAATATAACCTGCTACGCTCGAATTGTTTATTATTTGAGATCATTTACCGTATAGACCCTCTATCTCTCTGTCGCTCACAACCGGATAGCCCTCGCGTCCCAACGTCCGTTTAACTATGAGTTTTAATCGTTGATTCTGGGACCACAACCCTTCTACCAGCGCACACGACATATAAACGTCGTTATTGAAAAGAACTCGTCAAATGTGTCGCTCAACGTCGCGTTGCTGCGTCAGGCAGCGTTCAATATGGCTGCGCATGAAGAGACGTGTTGCGCCTGCGTGTACATTGAGCGACCATCTACTCTATCGAGGACTCCTTGGCGGGGAGGCGAGGATTGCCGAGAACCGAGAGTACACCACGTGGAATACGCTTATCTATTATTTATATGAAGTGAATACTCAGTGCATAGGATATTATAACGTATATGTATAATGCAGTGCACATGCTCGTACTTTTTTCTTTACAATATTTTAATTTCATTTTGTTTACAAAGCAGCAGCAGCAGCGTGGAACACACATGTGGCATACATACATACGTAACGTGCTACACGAAATAGCAATAATTGCGAGAAAAGAATGTATATTTCTTTTCATTCTTTTCAACATATAATAATTATTTCCTTTCTCATTTACAGATGGAAAATCGGATGAAACACCTCAAGTCTCAAGTGACTAACCTCACTTTTATTACAGTGATCGAAAACCGAAAAAAAAACGGTCAAGTGACTAACCTAATTTTTATTTCAGTGACCGAAAACCGAAAAAAAAACCGGTCAAGTGACTAACCTAACTTTTATTTCAGTGACCAAAAACCGAAAAATAACGTTCAAGTGACTAACCTAAAAAAACAGTGTTCGGCCACTGTTCAGTCACTTTTTTCGGTTCAAAAAGGGCAGAAAATGACCGTGACCGAAATAGGGTCATTTTGACCAATTTTTGGTCTTTTTTTCAGGTCTCCCAATCCACTAGGGTCGATTCATAAATTGACTTCAGCTTTGACCATACCTCTTTCGACGTATTGCACCCTTTGATCTGTTTCAATTCCGACGGTTTGATGGACAATATGATATCCGATCTCGCCTTCCGGTCTTCGATATCCCACTTTCGGGCTGCTTCAATGGATGCCGCGTCCGTTGCGATGATCTTGGGTTTTGTCTTCGCGCCGCTTACGTATCCCCACGCATCATTTTTAATCAGGATCGCTTCGATCTGAATTTTCCACGTGTCGAAGTTGCCCTTGCTCAAGAGCTCGATTCGCACGACACTCGACGACACCATTCTTCTTTATATGTTGGAAATATGGAAGGACACTACGACACCGGGAGGGAGCACTTGATCGTTTACGCGTCACGCACTTTTCCCCACGTTTTTGTTCTTCCTTTCTACTTTATTTTACGCTTTACTTCCGTATGCCTGGGCCCATAACCTGTTGAAGCGGTACGTAGAAGGGTAAAGCTAAATAGAAGGGGTAGACGTGTGATAGATGGAAGTGCCTTTATTATAACGAATAAGGGTAGAACGAAATGTGTGCACGGTCTGAGGCCGCGACGAAAAATGACACAACAAACAAACACGAGTGTATACCCCTGATTTTCAAAGAAGGATCTGGAACAAAACAATATCCACAAGTCGATATGATGACGTGAGGCCAAAAACACAAATAAAGCCCCATGGTAACACGGCGATTACAACGCATGTTAGACCGTTCGTGAATCGAACGTTGGCGCGATCTTTAAACAATCGAGCGCTCCAACATAAACGATGTGCTATAAGTAATAATAAATAGAGTTAACAATCCAAACTGCTGTGAATCCCAAGCGGTGCCACAGTTTAAATACAATATTTCTGTCTGATTCTGACGTCAGACAAAATAGCTTGGTGGATAGAGCGACAACTACCAACGGGTGGGTCGGAGTTCAAATCCACCTCGGAGAAATATAATCTTTTTTTTAATTAAGTACAAATGAAAGATGCAACGCATATTTATTTTAAATAATGATAATATGGAAAAGTATAGACATTAAAAATTCTAAAACCTATTCGATGAAATATTCGTAAAACTTATTTTCTGTCCATGTCAACGTAAATCCTTCATTTTCGAATTAATGAAATTTCTTCAATTTTTTTTGCGACTTTTTAATCGATTTGTGTAGTAAGTGAAATTAAGGGGTACACCACTGTAAATGAGTAAAAATAAGCGTTTCTTAGGATGTTTTTGGGATGGACAAAATGGTAATAGTATAACAATATTCGGGGAAATGATTAAACATATATTGGAGTATTAAACAAAAAATAATTATCCATAAATATTTTTAAAAATAGCGGCACCAAAACCTTCATATTGACTTTGAGGTGCTCTGCGGCACACAGCGTTGCTGGTGCAATTTTGAATCTAGAAAAAAAATGCACTTATTCTACATACTTATTATATCTAGTGAAATACGTACGGGATTTTCGATAAGATAATTTTAACATTACTTATTAACAAATGATTACCTCATTTTTTAATCGAAAATTGAATGTCTTCATTCAAATACTCGCCAATCACCCAAAAATCAATATTTTTATAATCCACTACGTATTTCATTAGCTTCAAGCGTGCAGATCGAGTGATTTTTTTTCCAGATTGAAAATTGCACTAGCTACACTACGTTCCGCAGAGTAATTTTTTGTTTAATACTTAAATATATGTTTAATCACTTCTTTGAATATTATTATTCTATTATATTTTCTTTCATCCCAAAAAATTCCTAAAAAACGCTTATTTATAGTCATCTGCAGTGCCAGTGCTGTACAGTAAAATAATGTAAAAACTTTGCTTACAAATGTAATCTCATAATAGCAGCAATCAATTTTTAGTACAACTTAACATTTACCTCATTTTATGAATAAATTATGGCATAGTTTATTACCACAGGCAACAAATGATATGTGAAGTAGAGTATTAAACATTATATCATGAAAGTAGTGGTATATAAAAAAGGCACTCGGCAGAAACGGATTATACACCCACACACACACACACACACACACACACACACACACACACACACACACACACACACACACACACACACACACACACACACACACACACACACACACACACACACACACACACACACACACACACACACACACACACACACACACACACACACACACACACACACACACACACACACACACACACACACACACACACACACACACACACACACACACACACACACACACACACACACACACACACACACACACACACACACACACACACACACACACACACACACACACACACACACACACACACACACACACACACACACACACACACACACACACACACACACACACACACACACACACACACACACACACACACACACACACACACACACACACACACACACACACACACACACACACACACACACACACACACACACACACACACACACACACACACACACACACACACACACACACACACACACACACACACACACACACACACACACACACACACACACACACACACACACACACACACACACACACACACACACACACACACACACACACACACACACACACACACACACACACACACACACACACACACACACACACACACACACACACACACACACACACACACACACACACACACACACACACACACACACACACACACACACACACACACACACACACACACACACACACACACACACACACACACACACACACACACACACACACACACACACACACACACACACACACACACACACACACACACACACACACACACACACACACACACACACACACACACACACACACACACACACACACACACACACACACACACACACACACACACACACACACACACACACACACACACACACACACACACACACACACACACACACACACACACACACACACACACACACACACACACACACACACACACACACACACACACACACACACACACACACACACACACACACACACACACACACACACACACACACACACACACACACACACACACACACACACACACACACACACACACACACACACACACACACACACACACACACACACACACACACACACACACACACACACACACACACACACACACACACACACACACACACACACACACACACACACACACACACACACACACACACACACACACACACACACACACACACACACACACACACACACACACACACACACACACACACACACACACACACACACACACACACACACACACACACACACACACACACACACACACACACACACACACACACACACACACACACACACACACACACACACACACACACACACACACACACACACACACACACACACACACACACACACACACACACACACACACACACACACACACACACACACACACACACACACACACACACACACACACACACACACACACACACACACACACACACACACACACACACACACACACACACACACACACACACGAACGCACGCACGCACGCACGCACACACACACCTCAGTG
This sequence comes from Ophion slaviceki, assembly GCA_944452715.1. Classification (NCBI taxonomy): domain Eukaryota; kingdom Metazoa; phylum Arthropoda; class Insecta; order Hymenoptera; family Ichneumonidae; genus Ophion; species Ophion slaviceki. The sequence continues at coordinate 22,136,837 of OX101784.1, read as the reverse complement.
CTCACCTATGGCATTCCCATATGGGCTGATGCACTGAAAATCCAGGAGTACCGCAGGAAGGCTGCAGCAACGTATCGCGTCAGCGCCTTGAGGGTAGCCTGTGCGTTTCGCACTGTCTCCGAGGACGCTATCAACGTTATCGCGGGAATGCTGCCCATTGAGGTGCTTGCCGAGGAGCGTAGATCGATGTACCAGCAGAAGGGAGCTAGAAACCCCAGTTATGCAAAGACAGAAGCGAGAGCAACCAGCCTCAACCAGTGGCAGGCGATGTGGGATGCTTCTTCCAAGGGAAGGTGGACACATCGACTAATCCCGAAGGTGGAGATATGGGTGAACCGTCTACACGGGGAGCTCAACTATTATCTCACTCAAGTGATCTCAGGACACGGCTGTTTTCGGGCTTATCTCTATAAGTTTAATTATGAAGATTCCCCGGACTGCCCAGCATGTGTAGCAGTCGAGGAGAACGCTGAACATGCATTGTTCCAATGCTCACGTTTTAGTGCCTCCCGCGCGATAGTCGAGGATCAGCTGGAGACACGCATCACCCCGGACAACCTGGTTGAGTTGATGCTGAAGTCAGCAGACGCATGGACAGCGGTATCGGCTTATGCTGCCGCAGTGATGAAGGAGTTGCGACGTGCAGAACGTGCGAGGAAGAAGACGACGCCGGAAGACCAGGCAGTGATAGAATAAATCAGTGACACGAACCCCTAAACCACTCACAACATCTAGAGTGGAACGGAGGATGTAAAGTCGTCTGACAACACTGCAGGAAGAGCTACGGCTAAGGCCTTTCCCGCGATGTAATATCTAGCGGTCGTCCCGCGGGAGAATTTGTAAGGCCACAGAGGAATGGGGGTTTTTAGTCGGTGCAAGCCCGACACACGGCAATTATTTGCTACGGTGGGGAGGCATTTCCGGCTAAACCTCTTAAAAAAACACACACACACGCACACACACATACATATACATATATATTAGGGTGTGCGGAAAAAAATCGATACTTTTTTTTGGTTGCATCCACCAAAAAAAAGTGAATTAAGGTAAAAAATGAAGAATCCTCGAAGGAGAGCTCGAAAAAAAATTATTTCGAATGGCGCATTGCATTTGAATATTTTCCATAAGAATAACCCACGAAAATATTGAGATTTCTGAAGGTGGTAGTGCAACTCGTCAGAAAAAATCGCACAAAGATGTCATTAACATATTCTCATGGAGAATCGAATTTGCAACAAAAAAAGTTTTTACGAAAAATTAGCTCAGAACAACCGTTCAAGTGGAATCGCTGTGTGAAATTGAATTGATAGAAAAAAAAAATAATTCAAAAGGCTGCAAAAATCGAATTTTTTGCTTTACGAAAAAACTTTTTGGGTTTTTTTTGTAGAGAATTTTCTGCTCTAACATGCAATTTGCATGGAATCGTTCTTAAAATACTGCTCTGATACAAAAAAGAATCAAGTACAACAAGAAATATAAAAGAAACGACGTCCATCATTGATCGTGTTTCGAAAAGTTTTATTCAATGAATTTGGTTTAATAAGATAAAATAATTTGTTTTTACATTATAATCCTTGATAATTATCATTCCTTTTTTTAAGAGTCTGTTTGTTGCAATTAGGGTATGTCTGTCGATGATTTTGCACTACACCCAATAAATATTGTAGCTGCTCTTCGTTTTTTGTTAATGACCCGTTATATGCTTCTATCAAAGTGACACCTCGTTCGGCTACGTTATTAACGACTTTTGGATTAAAAAAAAAATTTGAGCAACTCAAATAAGTGGCATTTTCCGGCCATATTTCAATATTTACTCTCAAAAAATCATGAGGTAAATTGAATTGCTGGAAAAGAAATAAGGATTCTTGAGTAACGAAATCGCTTATGTCTTTTTTCAGCAATACTTCCCAATCATTTTTTTTAAATTACTCACTCGGAAGGATTTTTGGATTTTTCTCGAGATTGCAGAGCTTGTACCATTTTTGCGTTCACACTTATAGGCACAGCATTGTCAAAAAACGATAAAGCAACAATTTTCTCGTTAAAGTACCACAAGTGACTAGCTAATTTTTTCGAAGCAGCCTCCCCTACTACAGGATTCACTTCGCAATAACGAATGAAATTTTGTAGCAGTGACAGATCTTGATTTGGGGCCAAAATGGGCGAAAAATGTCGCGGTTTCCCGTTCGTGGTGCTAGTGTGAAGCTTGTAATTTTGCACTACGAGTTACCGCATGCTGCCGCCAGGTGGCAGCGTGTGCTATGGCGCGCACGCCGCTTAAATAATAAAATTTAATTTCAGACAGCGATACCACTTGAACGGTTGTTCTAAGCTAATTGTTCGTAGGAACTTTTTTTGTAGAGATTTCAATTCTCTATCAGAATATCTTATTGACATTTTTGTGAGATTTTTTCCTGACGAGTTTTACTACGACGTTCAGAAGTGCCAATATTTTCCTGTGTTATTCTTATGGAAAGTATTCAAATGCAATGCGCCGTTCGAAATAATTTTTTTTCGAACTCTCCTTCGAGGGTTCTTCTCTTTTTATCTTGATTCACCTTTTTTTGGTGGATGCAACCGAAAAAAAAATATCGATTTTTTTCCGCACACCCTAATATATATATATATATATATATATATATATATATATATATATATATATATTGTTACGTCCCGGTATTATTTATTCTTACCGTGGTCGTAAACGACACTTCAGTTTCGGTCAGCTAGGAGAGACCGGGGATTGAAGCGATGTCGAGTGACAGACGAATCCTTTTTGGTTAATAATTTGAATAAAACCCACTTACCTTTTCGCTGATGCTTAAGGTATACGTGATGAGAGGTGATATTTGCGACACGGTCAAGCTGGTTTGGAGATCCCTCGTTCTCGAGCCACCCGGTATATAGCCGATGGCAATTGGAAAGAGACGATTGGAGAATAACGGGTGGAACCGTTGTTCGCGGATATATTCGCGCGGGTGAAATAAAAACGGAACTCCGCGCGATAAATATTTAAAACAATAAAATTATATTCAAAAGTAATGAAATAAATGTTGTGGTACAATTTAGTTTATGAGCTTGGATTTTAGATTGTTTGTCAGAGCGACCAAAACCGGAGGAGAACCGATGGGTTTGGAAGAAAGACTAACTGCCCTTTTGCATTTATCTTACTGACTTCGACTGTCTTGTCGGAGTCAGTCGAAACTGCTTAGGCTGAGGTTCCCATGATCTGCGTTTGATGCATTCAGCATTTTCTCACGGCGAACCGTCTCACGGCATTCGTCGCTGCTGACTTGTGTTTTCTTATCTCTAGGCGAGACAGACCGCGAGCGGTTCGTTAATAATTCTTCGTTAACAAGTTCGTTAATAAAAATAATTATTTCATGAACGTAATTTATTACGTTAATTATTGATTAAATCCCGCATAATTTTATGGGGCAAAGTATCGAAACGAATCTCTAGGACGTAACACCTCCTCCCTTTAAGAAGAACGCTATGCTTGGGCTTAGCGTTCGATGAGGAAAGCATTCGTTGAGTTTCGTTTTGAGATTTTGCTTTCTTATTTTAATACGCTTATAATATTTCCCTTTATTTCGAGGATTATCGACCGGAGAAAAATTATTAATTTTGTAAATAAAAAAAAAATATGTATATTTTCGGATTTTCCTTTAACTTTGTGTTCGATGCGTTTTCTTCTTTAATTCTTCAGGTGTTGGTTTGTTGGTTGGTGTTGTCGTTCTCGAATGTCGTTGCGTCGTTTCTATGTCTCAGTGGTCCTGTAGACGTGTCCTTACGTTGCCTCAGAGGTTTCTCGTGGCACGTGTCCGACGGAGGCTCAGAGGTCGTGAGGGCGTGTACAATCGCAGTAGATGTACTATGGGGATTCTAACTCAAGGGGAGGTGGTGTGTCAAAAGTGGGAAAGCCGAGGTGGCGCCACTGTCGACGGGAGGTTGCCGGGCGTGACGTCACAGAGAGGCCTATGTGGAGGGGGGGGGGGGGTCATGTGGTTCGTGCAGCGACTGGGGGGGGGGGGGGGTCGATGAGTGTTTTGTGTGTATGTGCGTGCGTGCATGCGTGCGTGTAGGAAAGCCAAGGTGGCGCTACGGTCGTAGGGAGGTCGGCGTGCGTGCGTGCGTGTAGGGAAGCCAAGGTGGCGCTACGGTCGTGGGGAGGTCGGTGTGTGTGCGTGCGTGCGAGCGTGCGTGCGTGCGTGTAGGGAAGCCAAGGTGGCGCTACGGTCGTGGGGAGGTCGGCGTGCGTGCGTGCGTGCGTGTAGGGAAGCCAAGGTGGCGCTACGGTCGTGGGGAGGTCGGTGTGTGTGCGTGCGTGCGAGCGTGCGTGCGTGCGTGTAGGGAAGCCAAGGTGGCGCTACGGTCGTGGGGAGGTCGGCGTGCGTGCGTGCGTGTAGGGAAGCCAAGGTGGCGCTACGGTCGTGGGGAGGTCGGTGTGTGTGCGTGCGTGTAGGGAAGCCAAGGTGGCGCTACGGTCGTGGGGAGGTCGGCGTGCGTGCGTGCGTGCGTGCGTGCGTGCGTGCGTGTGTGTGTGTGTGTGTGTGTGTGTGTGTGTGTGTGTGTGTGTGTGTGTGTGTGTGTGTGTGTGTGTGTGTGTGTGTGTGTGTGTGTGTGTGTGTGTGTGTGTGTGTGTGTGTGTGTGTGTGTGTGTGTGTGTGTGTGTGTGTGTGTGTGTGTGTGTGTGTGTGTGTGTGTGTGTGTGTGTGTGTGTGTGTGTGTGTGTGTGTGTGTGTGTGTGTGTGTGTGTGTGTGTGTGTGTGTGTGTGTGTGTGTGTGTGTGTGTGTGTGTGTGTGTGTGTGTGTGTGTGTGTGTGTGTGTGTGTGTGTGTGTGTGTGTGTGTGTGTGTGTGTGTGTGTGTGTGTGTGTGTGTGTGAAGAGCGGCCTTTCAAAGCCCATTATTTATGACATGCAGCTGTTTCAATTCCGAAAGATAATGTCAAGATGTCTGCATCCACCCCATCTCAAAGCTCGCCGACACTCGAGACAGGTTCTGACAGGTTTCTTGGAAAAACTATAATCTTTAGGGATCAAAGGGACCGCGGCCACTTGAGCACAGCTGCACTCTTGCGCTCTCCATGGTTCTTCGAACGTGGTCAAACCTGTTTTCCACGATTGGGGGGGGGGGGGGTCGAAAATTTGAGTGGGAGGCTTACGAGGGAGCTTATAATTTCGTGGACCACGCTCAGACTGCACGATTCCACTGCACCATCAACATCTAAAAAGAAATTTGAAAGTGCGGGGAAAATGGATCTCTCGAGTATCAACAAGGTCGGCCGGATGGCGGAATTCCTCCCAACGAAGAAGCTGTCAGAACTCCCCGTTAAGTCGGAACGACTAATCTCCGACATGAGGGCCATACAAACCAAATTTGGGAAACGCTACATCGCAGACATCGCGGATGAGTTCTCCGTCTTCTTACCGGCGCGACTTGTGAAGGCCTTCGACCAAGATCCGACAATGTTCGAGAGTATGCTGCAACTGGCGCGCAACGGGCAACTCTACATGACGTACATTGGTGGAAAATACAACAGCGTCGAGTTCCATCGAGTCTGAGTATGGTGGAAAAGAACGCTCGTGAAGGCGCGGTGGAAACAACGAGTTCAGCGGCGGCTGGTATCGTCACCATCGTAGAGTGCAACGACTGTTTGAATCATCATCGTAGATTTTTCAACGCTTAGTGCTATGTAAAAAATGTACAAAAAAAACTTTTTCATCGAATATAATGTAAAAAAAAATGTCGTCAAACTGTATTCGCCGTAGATATAGGAAATAAATGGAGAACGATATTTGTTCAAAATGTTTTTATTCATTTAAAAAAAATCCCTCGCTCACGCTTCGTACACAGAGAGCCAGCTTTTCAACGACTTTACATTCGCTTTGGCGCAATTGTATTTTGTATTGAAGGAATGATGGGGACATTTAACGTTTGCGATTTTCGGCAACTTCTGCAGCGATGGACAGTCCAGAGTCTCCAGATCGATGACTTTTGTTGGTGAATCCGCGTATCTCGACAGCCATGAGCACTTCTCGAATCCCTTGGCATAGATCGTAGGAGCTCCTTCCAAGATTCCTCGAATTGTCGTTCTAGCTGCCTCGTATGGTATGCCGCTGTGATCCCATCGTATTCCATGATAATTGCGTTCCAGCCACTTGTTTGTCATTTTGTACTTGGCCGGTAAAGCGTCCCAGGTGAATGGTGCATCGAAGAAGAATGTCAGCGGTTCAGCGTTCTTCTCATGGAGTTTGACGATGGACATCTCCTTTAGGACAAATTCGTTGACGGGTCTCTTGAAGCCCTGCACATCGATGATAAGCTCCATGTTGACTGAAGTGGGCGCGGATCATTGGCATGATTTTATACCAATTTTTTAACTCCACCACTGATTGGATTGTACTCGACAATACGATCATGGAGGATCATACAGTACGCTGAAGTTTGTGGCGGAATATTGTTTTTCAATTCAAACTCAAGGCGCACATCAACAGGACCGGACTTGAGCGAATCGTTTTGTTTTGAGCAGTCAATGACAACGACGGGGGCTTTTTCTAAAAATTCCACCCTGCTCAGCCATGGTTCAGCCTCTTTGTTGTAATAGGTCGGTTGAAAGTTTGCATACATCTCGTAGAGAAGAGCATATTGATTTTGATCAATGTTCAAATTCAAATTTCCATATGGATAACATTGCGAGTTGAGGTATAGTTTAACGTCGCTCAGGTTACAATGATCAAAGTGGCTCGCATTGTGTTGTTTCTTATTTTTCCGTTGCGTCTGCAACGCGAGTATGACATATCGTGGCTTCTCCAGCTGATTCGAAGTTTTCACAGACCACACGTGCTTGGAGGTGGCAGGCAGCAATGGATATTCATACAGTTCCCATGTTCGGAAACTCATGGAGATTGGTGCGTCTTTGGCGAGAAACTTTAACAGTTGAATTTTTCGCTGATCCGAGACTGTCACATACGGCATGAGCCATTCTATTTTATGCAATACGAGTTTGTAGTCTTCAGGCGCTGTTTGTACAATGGCATTGTCGTCGGTCTTTGATCTCGTGAGAATCAACTCGTGCTTGGCGTTTACGACAATTTTCCGATAATCTTCGGCAAACCCGAGGAGCATGCTGAGCGGTATACAGACATCAAAGTTTCCCGATACATCGACAATCTGCTTGGTCTCTTCGACATCGAGCCATCCAGTGTTCTCGAGCATAGAACTTTTGGCCGGTGAGAGAGATGAATATCCCTTAATTACACTCGTAATGCCGACATTCTTATTACGATCGATTTCTATGGCGTTCAACTCATATCGCACTTCCTCAAACAAATGACAAATGGCATTGTTGACGAGACTTGTAGCAGTGGTTGGCGTCCCGTCACGCTTTGATAATTTCCCACATATGTGTAGGGAACTCTTGCTCGGCAGGATGGAGAGGTCTTGATGTTGGATGGCAATACGGACTTCATCGCTGTTATTGAAGGTTGAAGATGCATATGGTTGATGAGCGTGAATCTCACAATGGACGATGGATTCATCAAAGACCACGGGCGCCTCAATGTTTACAATTTCTTCTTCCATTTCACACAACAGATGCACAGAGCACAGACTAAATAATTTTTTACACGCTTTCGCCACGAACTTTGAGACCCAAACTCTTCAAGAGTAGCACGTTTTGAGGTGTTAGCGCTTTGGGTGCTGGTCGACGACTGATTGTTTTTATCCATGGCCGTTTATTGTTATTGGAAGATCTGTTGAAAACAATGCCCATCACGACTTTATATGCAGGCGTATGGTGATTACTTCACCGCGGAAATTTACCAAATCACCGTCTTGATCCACTATGCGAAGCTGTATCGTGTCAATCGTTCGGCTCGTGATTGGCAGATAAATTACGTGGGAGGGAACTTCAATGATCTTATAGCCCGGTGGCACAGATGGAAAAAATTCGTGAATTGTGTGTACTTTTTGTCCGTTAATATAGGCACCAGCGGTAATGTTGCACTCAACGCGTAGGGCGTTCACTTTGAGAATGGCTACTGGACGATCGGATTCGTGTCTTTTATTGGCTTCCAATTTGCGTGCGGTGAAGCCCAGTAAATACCCAATAGAATCTTTTGGCTCAAAATTGACATCACGATCACACTCGATCTCACTGCGTAGCGTGTTATTGTTGGGTTTAATGCTGATGCTGATGTTTTTACGCGGGAGCTCTGCTTGTACAAACGTCTCAATATCCTCTATTTCATAACTGCCCGTAGGTATCGTCAACACCTCATCTCCCACGTAAAGTTTATCGCGGTCAACGTCGATATTGGGAATAGAGTTGAAGGTTAACAATTCCACGAGGCCGAGAGTATAATTTTTGTGTGGTGAGAGTTCGATGGGGGGAAAGTATTGCGCCTCGAGTATGGACGATGAGCCAGATATGGTCAATGTTAAACTTTCGTCCATGATGCTGGTAAATTGACAACTGAATTCCCCCCGTCATTTCCCCCCTATATATAGTGTATATTTGTCTTTGTGCTACAGCTGCCGACAAAGAAACTTGAGGCACAAATGTCCACATTCAATCGTATCATATTCCTGATATCTAGTATAATTATAATTAACGCTACCGACACGGAAATATCTCATGAGTTCGGATGGTGGTGGTAGATTGCCGAAACTATCAAAGTATATGACTTTCAATCCGGTCTTTTTGTAAGCGACCCAATGCGTGCCAGGACCGACATTTTCATCCAAATTTACAATTGCTGCTTCACATTTGAGAGGTCCACTCGCTGGCAATGTATCGCGCATGTAAACTCCACGAAAATGTGGAATCTTTAGGATTTTTGCATATTTGAGTAGGTCACGGTCGGTGAGGGGTCGGTGTGGTAGCGTTACTTCTAGTTTTTTGGCTTAATATGAAGGCCCAATCCCTGCTTATACGGTTTCAGATGTAGACCCCGACCTAATGCAATCGCTTCAATTGTTCGATTATGACGCTTACTTTCATCCAATTCACGCTTAGCTGCTTGAGCAGCATTTACAGCTTTAACTATACTAGCCGCACCACCCGACAAAGCACCCGCAGCGCTAAGACCCGCAAAAATGGGCACGAGGAAGGGCAATAAACCACCAATTTTATGGGGTACAGGTAAAACGCGAGGTGTGCGCACTTTACCACCTTGCAACTTTACCGCTGCACGAGCACCCTTTAGAGCTGATTTGATAATCCTATGCGGATCATTACTTTCAATCATTGTCTTCTTTGCAGCGCCAATTATCTTTTTCAAACAAACGCCACCCTTGCGCGCCTTCATTCCCATGCTAAATTTTCTCTTTGTCTTCATGATATTTGCCACACCCCAAGCACTGGCTTTTTCACCGATACTAGCGTCTCTCGCGGTAACACGTTGCCTAGCTTGTTCGGCCAACACTTTATCCGCCAAATGTCTCGCCTCGAGATTATCTGGATTTTTCGAATACGCAATATCGTGTTGTTTGCAAGCCGTATCCAATGGATTAATGCCCGGATCACCACGAGCAAGGCGCTTGGCCAACTTTGTGCCTGGTCCACAATACTGATAGCCAGGCAAATGTAGTTCAATGGGGAGTTTGTTGATTAGGCGGTTGACCAAACCTTTACCACTCTTCCCATGCACAATCATGTCTAAAGACAATACGCGACTGACGGATAGTACCTATAAGAAGCCTATTTATATGATTTCGCCGTTAGTCGTGTGTGAGATGACGTCCAGGAAGCAAACTATCGCGGGCGGACTTCCCGTGATAAATTTCGACGAGTTTGTCGAAGACCGCGGAGGGAAAAAGAAACGCCATGGGAATTTATTGCCGGATAGCATACGTGCACTGTTTTGTGGTCCATCGAATTGTGGGAAAACCAACGCTTTGCTCACTCTCATCATCCATCCGAATGGTTTGAGATTTGAGAATATTTACTTGTATTCCAAATCGCTCAAGCAGCCAAAGTATAAGTTGCTCGAACAATTACTCGAACCTGTGAGTGGAGTTGAATATCATCCATTCGAGGCGCATGAACAAGTGATAGCACCAAGTGATGCACGCTCCAACTCTATATTCATCTTTGATGACATAGCATGCGAAAAGCAGGATAATGTTCGGGCCTTCTTTTCCATGGGACGACACGAGATTGTCGACAGTTTTTATCTTTGTCAGACGTATACTCGTATTCCCAAACATCTCGTGAGGGATAATGCAAATTTCGTGGTGCTTTTCAAGCAGGATGATATGAATCTCAAACACGTGTACAATGACCATGTTAATACGGATATGACTTATACGTGCTTTAAAAACATGTGTGTGAAATGCTGGAATTCTGACAAGTATGCATTTATCACAATTGATAAGGATAGCGATATTAACGAAGGTCGATATAGACAAGGTTTTGATTATTTTCTCACCATTGATAAATGACTCATCGCTGGTGGTTGGAGAGACAGTATTGCGCATGCCGTGGTAGTGACAACATGAAGAGCGAACAATTGTTGCGTGAAAAGGATGTGTTGCGTGAAATTGCCAAAGCGAGCGATGCAATCAGACGAAAGCATCGAATGATGAAAATTGGGAAAGATAACGATCAGCAGAGAATGCAGGATGTCTTTAAGCCTATAGTGGGGCCATTGGAAAAATTGGTGGCGTATAAAAACGGTGAGGTGGTGAAGGAGGAAATTAAGGATGAAAAAGTGGGTGATGATGTTGAAGAAGGAGATGTGTTAAATAGTGTGAAACATCAAAATGAGGCACATGATTCCTTGAAGAGTGAAACACAAGATTCTTTCAAATTGATATATGAGGATGATGATGACTCGCAAAATGTCGATGAGCTGATCAACGAATATCTCCTGCTATTACAAACAAATAGAAAGGCAACCTTGGATGTATTATACGGTGTACGAAATCTCGCTAACAACAAATTAATGATTGGCAATTCTCCGATAATTTTCGACTCTCAACACATTCGTGTGGGAGATGCGAGTTATGCGAAAACTGTTGGATTAACGGAGCTGTTGTTTAAAAAAGTGCCCAATGTCGAAACTCTCACACCGGACGATTTGAAAAACTACGAAAAGATTGTAATCTCAACGAATGCGCACAAAAAATTTTATAAGCCTAGTGAGGCTATACGACGTAACACCAGCCACAAATTTAACACATATATCGCAAATATAGTCGATCATCATGTGGGACAGGGTATGCCAAAGTATAAGATAGCTAGAAAAAACACCCAATTGGACTATATTTATTGGGATAATCCAAACGAGCTTGTGGATCGTCTTCGCTTACTTCTGGCATCACAAGCAGCCGGAAATTCATCGCATGCGAATGAAATTATATCGATTATTGAGGAGTTGCGTGAAGCGGAAATCATTTATTAACTCGACATCGGAGAATTTACGCATTCGCATCATGAGTGTCGATGTGTTTGGACGTCATTCAAGTAGGAGTGTACTCCACAGTAAGCAAGGTCCTCCAGGTCGACCCGGGATTGGCTTTAGAATTACCACAGATGGTCATTATGACTTGGGGCAGAAACGATTGTGTAACATTGCAAATCCGGAAGGAGAAGATGACGCCATCACTCTAAGTGCGTTACAAAGGAAATCCCGAACTATCATTAAGAACATACGCAAAGAAATGAATGAGAGTAGTCAGTTGTTGGTTAATGGACTTGAAGCTACGATAAGAGACATTGCGAAGACACTCGAGGCCGATGTCAAAGCTCTACAAGATTTGGTGATTCGTAATTCAAACGTCATTGCTGAATTGGACGCACGACTGAGTGGACTGGAAAATGAACGAAAAAAGGGGCGCTCTCGTGCTGGAGCTACATAAACCTGCTCGACGAAACTATCCGCGTCGACATGTGGACATCCGTGGCTTGGACGAGACCTGGCAAGCCGACCTCGTCGATATGTCATTATACGCTCGTCAAAACTCCAACCACAAATTTCTCCTCACCGTCATCGATACCTTCTCGAAATTCGCCTGGGCCGTGCCAATGCTGAGTAAGAATGGCAAAGATACAGCAGCAGCAATGAAGTCAATCCTCGTTAAGGGACGCATACCGCAGAACTTACACGTTGATCGGGGAAAAGAATTCTACAATTGTGACTTTAAGGCCATCATGAAGAAGTACAATATTCACATGTATTCAACATATAGCAACTTGAAGGCATCTACTTGCGAGCGTTTCAATCGTACATTGAAGAACAAGATGTGGATGCAATTTAGTCTTCGTGGTAATTATAAGTGGATCGATATTCTTGATAATCTAATTGTCGAGTACAACGATTCTGTACACCGCACCATTAAGATGAAGCCGAAAAATGTCAACGCGGAAAATGAGAAGCAATTGCAGCAAGTTTTCAAATATACTCCAATGAAAAGATCGCCGAAATTCGCCGTTGGTGATAAAGTGAGAGTCAGCAAATTTAAGACTGTTTTCGAAAAGGGTTACACCCCAAACTGGACAACGGAAATATTTACAATCTATCGTGTGAAAAAAACTCATCCCGTCACGTACCACTTGAAGGACCATAAAGATGAACCGATCGCCGGTGGTTTCTACGAACAAGAGCTTCTCAGTGTCAAGCACCCCGATATCTATCTCATCGAAGCGGTATTGAAGAAGCGCGGTAATCGAATGTTTGTAAAGTGGTTAGGTTTCGACAATAGCCACAATAGTTGGATAAGTAAATCCGATTTGTAGTCGATAATAAAGAAAGTGGAAAAATATGTGTGTTTTATGACTCTTGACCTGCTGGTCGTCCCCGCATCCCTCCAAGGCCTCCGACCGACTCCACAGCAGGCTTGCTTCCCCCCTTCTCGCCGTCGCCCTTTTTTCATGGAACGTGAGGAGATGGATAGAGTGAATAAACACATGTGATTATAAAAAGTCCGCTTCTTTATTTACGGAAAATAATAAATCCATTCTTGCACAATATATACAACAAACATAATTTTAACATCGAGTGAACAAAATATATACATAATTTTCATGAGTTTTATACGTCGATATTCACAAAAATGTACACAGTTTTACATGAAGGTTGTAGAAAAAAAAATTACAAAACTTTTCACGACGGGATTCTATAATGCCCCCATGGTAGGGTATCAGAGGTCCCGGGTATGATATACCGCTTATCATCATGAGGACTCAGAGCGATTTTCGTCTCACGAATGGTGTAGACTTGGTGTAACTTTGATCGAATGCACGTTTGACTACGCTCCATTTCAACTTCTTCATTCAAGCATCGGGCATAATCGTCAAACGTGATTGTCCTAGCCACAACACTGCTCTTGACACCTTTAACTTTTTTCGTGTCCTTCTTACCCTCGACACGTGTCGCATACATTTTCGATCGAAGTCCAATGAACTCGGTCATAATTGCACCATTGCATTCGTCTTTCATGAGACCGGGTACCTTTTTGTTAATAAGCGGCATATCATACCTATTGTCCGCTGAATAGTCGCTCGTATCAAATTTTTCAATGTTGCGCTTCATGTCGGCATATACATCTTCGCTCTCAATGGCATATATGAGACTATCCGTATCGGTATACATGACTTTACATCTATCTCGATACAGAGGTACCATATACTCGTGGTGAAATCCATACAAGCACGTTTTGGATATGTCGAGTATGCACATACCCACATATATCGGCTTGTTGAACTTCACCTCGAGATTGCGCAATTCCACGGCAACGAGGTTTTCCGAAAAAACACTTCGGCTGTGGAAGTTTGGCTTCGCAATCATTGCCTCTGCGCCATATCTGCCCTCCCATTTTGTTAAAAGCTTTACATCTACATGATTGCGCACATTCTCCATCGTTTTGCCAAAGACTGCATTATTCATTAATTTGAACAAATTCTTTTCGAAATCGTTTTTGGCCAGCGTTCGAAACTGAGTATTTAACTCGATATATGAACGTAGCCATGGGGATTGTGTAAACTGTAGGACTCTATGGATTTTCGTGAGGCGAAGCCCATGGCGTAAACATTGTTGCAAATTTCTATAGTGTATGATGTAGCGTTTTTTATCACAGACGGTTGCTAGCAGCTTTTCTTCCCGCTTACCCGGCGGTTTTTCGTGTATTGGGCAAAACGGTAGGTCTTTGTGCGCATCATGTAGAGATTGGGGATATTCCAAGTCGACCTCAAGGATGTAGCCTATAGGTGAGTCTAGCGCGATGGATAATGGATCAAACTTCGACACGTCGTTGACCCATCGAAAATCTGCATATGGCAAGGGTTGACACATTGCCCATCCATACAAATTGTTGACGTCAAAATACATCAAGTATGATGATGCTTTCGATGGATCAAACGACTCCATGTACTTGTTATTAGCGTGTGCATATCGGTTTGAGCATTGACTGAGACCACCGCGTATACCCCGCTCAACGAATAAAACCATGTCGATGTCAGTTAGTAATTCAAACTTGACATTCGAGTGTTTTAACATTGCATCCCAGGTATATCCGGGCAATGTGTAGTAATACGCGGGATCTAGGCCATAGCTCTCAATGCACGTATTCCGAAAGTTTTCGAAAATATCAGCTAATAACAAGACATCTGTCTTCAGATACAAATCGCTATAGTCACCCAGCGTTCGAATGGAGAACCGCTCCCAAACTTTCTCAGCATGTGCGTACTCGCTCTCACATACCGTAGCATCTGTCAGGGAACTATAAAATGCATCACGTGGTGGTAGGCAAGTGTCGTCTAACTTGGTCACGTCATCAATATATTCATAAGGGAAGACCCCTTTTCGTGTCAGCAAACTGAAATCGTCTGTCGAGAGAGTTGTGAATTGTGTGCGTAAAATTTTGAGTTTGTCGTCGGTCAAGAATGATGCTAATTTGTCGAGACTCGTGTTGAGAAATTTGTATGAGTCGATAAAGCGCAATTGGATATTGTGTTTTGAATCGTCTGTAATTTTAACATGCTTCGTGAATGAAATGTATTTCTCCTTTGTGATTGGAAGCACATTGGTTGTTCCTTCGAACGCTGTGGCTACTTCCTTGATTATAAAATGTGCATCGTAACCGGATAAATTGTGGAAAACTATTGGAATGAAAAATGACTGTTTATAGTTTAAATTGCAATTAGAATGGGCAGGGCCTCTATAGCGCCCAGTCAGATGGCAATGATCTCGAACGCGTACATCTTCTTGCGCAAATGGTTTCTCACATATGTGACATTGAGTCGCTGCGCGAAAACTAGCCCACTCACTCGGTGTTAAATGCACCATTGGTACATTATCACAGAAAGTTTCTTTTATCCGCAGTGCCAGGTTTTTTAGTTCTTCGACAAACCATGATACGCAATCAGCACTGCGGCGTGAATGATAGGAAGATAATGAGTCGTCATACGAACAACGCACGTAATATCCAATACTAAACACTTCATGGTGTTGATACATATCTTTCGCTTGGGTCTTCTCATCGGTCTTTGCCAGCACACACTCCAAATCAGCATACACGATGAAGGGATGTCGCTCTTTCCGACTAAAGTTGCTGAACTGGAGCCACTTATTGGTGTCATTCGGTAGTCGGATCGCGCAGTCGTTTATCGCCCCACAATCGACCTCATGTGATCGTAATTTTTCCTCTGAACCGAAGTAGTGCAAACATCTGCAAAACAAAAGACATTGTTTTCGCTTAATTCATCTAGCATATATAATTACCTATATATATGTATACATATTATGGTAACTACATACCGATCACAGATATATGTTTTATTCTTGTTTTTGGTCAGTTGTGCTCTCACGAGTCTCGACAGGTTCTTGATCCATACGAAGTGCCCCACATTGCTTTCCTCGGTATCTTGCATGTACAGCAAATTGATGTGCTTATCCTTCTTATTTTGAGTTACGCGTATTGGAACAATGTCCTTTTTGGTGGTGGTGGTATACACGTTGATTGATACATTGTTATGAGCTTCAAATTTTTTTATTTGATGTATCGTCACCGGGAATTCGATATCCTGGAGATTCAGTACTGTCGAATAATGCGGGTAAGAAGATGGACGGTCACTGTTTCGTTCAGCTGGGTATAGAGCAGCGACAACTGCCCATGCGAAACATGCGTTATCGTCGGATTTGACGTTAACCACAGCTCTCTTCGTCATTATTTCCCGCGGTAATGATATGGAGCACCCGGCACGCATCGGATTATATTTATTCACATTTATCGTGAGGTTGAGTATTTTCTGCAGAGCCCAGCCACTATCACGTTCTTGAAATTCATCGAGTAATGTTAAAGTGGGCTCCATAACACGCTGTTCATACCACTCACCCAAATCGCTTGTGCTAAATAGTTCGCAGTTTCGCGTGTTGATACTTTTATTCGCATGTTTGTCACCACTCGCGAATTCACCATTAAACACTGTATTGATTTTGATGCTGTCGTGCTTGCCGATAATATTTTGCACATGTTGAAGCACTAGGACGCGGGCATCATTTAGAAAGTGTCTCGGCTCGATGTGGCTGCGATTGATGATGGACCCGGTCAATATGCGACTCTCGAAGGATGTTTCAATCTCACGCCAGATTAACTCATGATCACCGTGTCCTGCGCCCGTGTGTACGAAACGACTCCGCACACAATTCCTCAATCCTTCCAGACGCGCTATTTGAGCTATGAGTGACTGTTGATGTCCGATTAATAATCGCGGGCGCTTAATCCGGCTTTGCGTTTCCAGCCCTTCGATGAACTCAACGCATCGTTGCTCCCACGCAGCAAAATCTTCGAACGAGCGTAAAAGCACGGCTTGGTCATGCAAGATTTGCTCCATGTTGATGAGTACGAAAAAACTTCCACGATGTTAACAGACTGACTGCTTCATGCAAAGTGTGGTCAGATTTGAGTGGAGCGGATCATTAAAAAGGCCTTTGGGGGAAAAAAAGTTCGGCCCTCTCTCGGGAAAAAACAGAGTTATCCGATAACGCGTAGATTCCTCGAGGAACATGAGACAAAGAACAGGAAGTCGGGATGCATTGGGTTGAAAGATTTTATGGGTCCTGCAGCTCAAGTGGTCCATCGGCGCCAGCGGCCCTTGACGAGGGATCCCTAAAGTTTATGGTTTTTCCGAGAAATCCTGACTTGTCGAGACCTGTCTAAAGTGTTGGCGAGACTCGTGACAGGGGTGGACACGCATGCAAACATCTTGACATTATCTTTCGGAATGGGGGCCTCGACTTTTCAAGAGCTGCGCTCAAGTAGTCCATCTGCGGTCCCTTTGATCCCTAAAGATTTTTCCCGAGAAACCTGTCAGGACCTGTTTCGAGTGTCGGCGAGCTTTGAGACGCCCTTCATGTGGCGCCTAGCGTTGTCATATTACCGAAAATTTTCCGACCCATATATGGTTGTTACACACGCACGCATGCCTTTCCAAGAAACCTGTCAGAACCTGTCTCGAGTGTCGGCGAGCTTTGAGATGGGGTGGATGCAGACATCTTGACATTATCTTTCGGAATTGAAACAGCTGCATGTCATAAATAATGGGCTTTGAAAGGCCGCTCTTCACACACACACACACACACACACACACACACACACACACACACACACACACACACACACACACACACACACACACACACACACACACACACACACACACACACACACACGCACGCACGCACGCACGCACGCACGCACGCACGCACGCACGCACGCCGACCTCCCCACGACCGTAGCGCCACCTTGGCTTCCCTACACGCACGCACACACACCGACCTCCCCACGACCGTAGCGCCACCTTGGCTTCCCTACACGCACGCACGCACGCACGCCGACCTCCCCACGACCGTAGCGCCACCTTGGCTTCCCTACACGCACGCACGCACGCTCGCACGCACGCACACACACCGACCTCCCCACGACCGTAGCGCCACCTTGGCTTCCCTACACGCACGCACGCACGCACGCCGACCTCCCCACGACCGTAGCGCCACCTTGGCTTCCCTACACGCACGCACGCACGCTCGCACGCACGCACACACACCGACCTCCCCACGACCGTAGCGCCACCTTGGCTTCCCTACACGCACGCACGCACGCACGCCGACCTCCCTACGACCGTAGCGCCACCTTGGCTTTCCTACACGCACGCATGCACGCACGCACATACACACAAAACACTCCTCGACCCCCCCCCCCCCCGTCGCTGCACGAACCACATGACCCCCCCCCCCTCCACATAGGCCTCTCTGTGACGTCACGCCCGGCAACCTCCCGTCGACAGTGGCGCCACCTCGGCTTTCCCACTTTTGACACACCACCTCCCCTTGAGTTAGAATCCCCATAGTACATCTACTAATCGCCTTCGATCGCTTTGTTAGTTCGAGGATCTCGCATCATTATGAATTTTTGAAATAAAAAAAAATTATGTTACTTAAAAAAAATGTTTTTTCATTTTTTTATATTTTTTTTATTTATTCAAATCGGATGCACTGCTGCAGCTCTGTATGCGAGAAGCGAACAGCCGTGCTGAGAGTTCGGGGTTGACGCCAGCCAAGCTCGTTGTTGACGTGGCTGTTGGTAGTTGAGGATAGGGCGTCCGCTTTGGTGGTTGGGGCGGCGGAGTGAGTTCATGTTGCTTTTCTTCCATCTCTTGTCCAGCTTCGATGTCTTGGTTGCGTCGCGTATTTTTACGATGCGCTAAGGTGACAGCAGTCCGGTAATCGAGCTCCATATTGCTCCGAGGAGATGTATGCTCCATCCGTATAATGCGTGGAGGGCATATCCCTGGATGCATGTGGCGGTTATGAATTTAATTGCTGCGAGCACCAGAAGCACACTGACGACGCCTCCGCTAGCTGAGCCGAACTTCATGAAGCCGTTCCAAAATTTAGCTGCTGCGTTCTGAGCGATGTGGTTGCGTGTTTCTTCGTCAAGAAATTCGCGAATTGATACGCTACCGGCTGGTACTTGGTATCCAATTGTTCCCCGAGCGATGTTGTTGTGCAAGGCCGGTTTTTTGGCCGGGAACATAATTCGTTTTCGGAGTTTATTGATGCCGGTTTCGGAATATATGCCACTACTGGCAAGATTTCTAGGTGATGCGTATTTTCATTTTGGTTCCGATAGTGGTGCCGAAGATTGTGGTGGCAAAACTTCTGTCGGGTTTGGCGAGCGTTGGTGCCAGGTCCCTTCGATTTGGTACTGTGCAGGAACTACGGGGTAGCAATTTATTTGCGTCGCTGATTTTACGAGCATTCGCGACGTTGCCGAAAGGTAGTACGACTGGTTCCTGTAAGTGACTGGGAGCTTTTGGTAACACTCCTCGGTTCGCCTTATTTTGCACTCGACGGGAACGCACTTGATAATGTGTGCGACTTCTCCCGCGATGACTGACATATAACCGGGGCCCTTCGTGACGGTTCGAGCAAATCTTTCGGGCAATAGCGCAGCAATTGACAACGCGCCTTGAAGTATTTGCCTTTCGAGGTTGCACCTCTGCGTAACTACGTCCTTGTAGAGGCTTTTCATTTGTTTTCGGACGTGTTTCTCGACGTAAATGAATTTCGAGTTGATGTACGAAAACATGTCGAGATTGTTCACCGAGATTTTTCTTTTGGTGGCGAATGACTGTCCCTTTTCAGTTTCCAGGATGAATAATTTTCGGTGTTCGGTTTTTATGAGCCTATACCCGCAAACGAGGTACTCGGAAGTTTTAGCTAGCGCGATCCATCTTCGGTTATGGTGAATTTGGAGGCCATTCCTTCGTAGAGAATGTCGTACATCTCGAAGTTGCACGTGTCGGGTGGTGTAGTTTTCCAAAATACGTTGTTTCCATCGATGTCGATACAGTTACCATCTGCTAATTGGCGTTGCGTTCCTGATTGGAGTGTTATCCTCCCGCCTTGCAGATTGACCACTGCCTGGTAGTTGAACAGCGATATCTTCACCGATGCTTGTACGAAAACCCCGCTCCATATTCCGAACGGGTCGCTACAGCGACCCGTTCGGAATATGGAGCGGGGTTTTCGGGGAACTCAGTACACTGAGTTCCTTCGCATCTCCCGTTCGCCGACGTCGACCCAGCTAACGTGATGCTTCTCGTTGTGGTGTCGTTGCGACGGAGTCCGTGGATTTCGGCTGAATAACCGAGTCGGATAACTCCAGTTTCGTGTACGCGACGGCAAGATGTCCTCTCCAGTTCGTGTAGGTATTCTTGGAAACCGTTGATGAGCAATGAATTGTAAGATGACATTCCGCAATAATGCACGAGGCGAGATATTTCGACTCGACATTGTAGTACTGCGGAGTCCGAAAATTCCGACAATTGAAGCAGCTGTATGTACATTTGCGTTGGTTCCGGTTCTTTTAACGGGATGTCGTATTCTTTGACGTCGTTTAGGGACAAAATCGTGACATTCAGCGTTGATCCTGCACAGTCGTAACCGACGAGGCCCTCGATTTCGTGTAGCTCTCCGATCAATACGAGCGTTGCGACTAGAACGAACATGTGACTGAACCTCTGGTCGGCTTTTCCCATTTTCCTCACGTTCTGCAAAAGTATTATTACGATAATTTTGTTTCCCTTAATTTGTTCACGTGAACTATTTTAGGTTTGCCTCTATGTTTAATTTTGACATTAGAGTCCGTAAGGATTTCGAGAACTTTGCAAGGATCGGTGTATTGATCACAGAATTTTCCGATTTTAGGTTCTTTTAGGAGGAGGACCATGTGCCCGACTTTAAAGTTTTGGATGTTTTGTTTTCGATCGTAGTACGTTTTAGATCTTTCTTTCGCGACTCGCAATTTTTCCGCGGCGAGTTCCTGGAGGCCATCGAGTTTTGTGAACAGTCCTCGTAGGTATTCTGCGTACGTCGGCTCTTGTCCTTCGATTCTGTCGCTCTTGGCTGGTTGTCTTGCTAATTTTCCAAACACGGACTCGTGCGGTGTGAAACCCGTACCCTCGTGCTGGCTGGTGTTGTACGAAAACATGGTCATTTCCAAGAATTCGTCCCAATCATTTTCTTTGTCGACGTAGTGCTTGAAGTACTCGACGAGGACGTGGTGTGAACGTTTGATGGATCCGTTTGACTGCGGATGAAATGACGTGGTCTTGTACTGTTTGACCCGGAATTTTCTGGCCAAACCTCTCATGAGACCACTGCAGAAATTTGTACCTTGGTCCGTCAGGGGATTGCCTTCGGCGCACCGAAACGAGTTACGACGTTTTTAACGAAGGCGTCCGCGATGTCCGATGCCTTGTGTGCTGTAAAGCGATTGCTCACGAATATTTTGTCAAAAGATCTGGTATCGTTAGGATGTTCGTGTTGCCTTTACGAGTATCGGGGAACGGGCCCAGGATGTCCATGGCAATTTTGTCGAAGGCACTGCCCGGGGTGTCCGTTATCCGCATCGGTTGCCTCGTTTTGACTCGGACGAGTTTTTTCAATTGACAACTACGGAATTGTTGGACGTACTCTTGAATTTGAGCTTTCATGTTTGTCCAGAAGTAATATTCCCGAATTCGCTTGAAAGTTTTAGTGACACCCTTGTGTCCACCAACCATCGAATCGTGGCCCTCTTTAATGATGTCTCTTCTTTCTTCCGGGGGAGGGACGCGTACGAGTTGATCGCAAATTGTGAGTTGTATTGGTAGGTCGTTAACGTGGCTTTCTACCATTGACCGCGTGTCTGCCCAGGGAATATTGTCCAAAACGTTTGTTTTCGCGATGCTTACTGATTTGAACATTAATTCAACCATGACATCGCGAAGAAATTCCATGGACTCGTTCAAATCTTCCCTCGCGACATTAGCTCTCAGATCGTTCTTTATTGGCAACCCGATTAATACGCGGTTCCCGACGCGTTCTACTCCCGCTCGTAAGAGATTGTGATTTTGATATATCGGTAAGATCAATTCGGATGCCAAATCCTTGGCTCCGTCGTCTACCGGTTGGTTTTTTGTTGTTACGAAAAATACTAGATTATCGTTTCGCATTGATAGTGTGTCCCTGGTCTCAATTATCCTGAAATTTTCGGCCGGTTCCGGCGAACCTGATCTACTCGAGTCGGCAGAAGAATCGGTTGAACTTACTAAGACATTATCGGGTGCGACTGAATCTTCGTCGCTGGATATTTCGTTAATTTCGGAATCGTTATCGTTAACAGAATTTGCCGACGGCAGTTCGGTCGCGAAGTTTTGCGAACTGCCGCCCTGTCCTTCGTCAGCCCATTCTCCTTGCGCGACTTTTCATTTTTTCGCGCTGTGAAAGACGATTTCGTCTTCGTCGTCGGATACTTCGGGATGTGCTCTAGTCCGTACCGGTGTTACAAGGAAAACTGATTTATTGCGCTCAGGGGGGTTGCGTGACAATGCATGTGCGTTACTGTTTGCCGTCCCCGGCTTGTAAATAAATTTGTATTGATAATTCGTCAATTTGAAACGCCAGGCGACCAGTCGATTAGCAGGATCCTTCAACAAGTGCAGCCAAACCAATGGTTTGTGGTCTGTCACCAGTGAAAACTCCCTACCGTAGACGTACGGTCTGAAATAATTTACGCAATACACAATCGCTAAACATTCCTTTTCTATTACAGGGTATTGTTCCTCTGCTTTATTCAGAGTTCGCGATGCGTACGCTATCGGTCGGTCACTACCTATCTTACCTTGGCTGAGTACACCACCGATCGCGGTCGCTGATGCGTCCGTTGTAATAATAAATGGTGCTGTAAAGTCGGGGTGTTGTAACACGGGTTCTTTACAAAGCGAATCTCTTAAAATGGTAAACGCTTCTTCTTGAACGACGAGATGTTGAGGAATCGGCTTCGATTCGGCCCGTGAGATTTCCAAGGTCGTGGTGGAAAAAAAGAAGGAGTTTTTTTCACTCGTTTACATTTCGATCCTTGGTTCGGATCCTCTTCAGAAACTTTATTTGTTCTACAAATTTCGCGATACAAAATTTTCTATTTTTCTCACACCACCCACTTTCCCAAAAAAGCTATAATTTACATGTTAGTTGACAGAGCAATAAAACTATCTCATCCGTCCTTTCACCATAAAAATCTTCAACTTATCAAGAACACAATGACAAAAAATTGCTATCCGATTTCTTTCACAGAAAAAACAATAAAACAAAGACTTGCTACAATCAACAATCAAAATAACAAAAATAAAAACTTTGACTCCTCTAGACTAATAAATCTACCATACACAAAAAATATCCATCACCAACTAATTCATCTTTTTAAACAATATAATATAACATTAGTCACAAACAACAAACACAATATCTTATCGATCACAGGCTCCACCAAAGACAAGATTGATAACAGCAAAAAATCTAACATAATGTACAAAATTGATTGTAATCATTGTAACTCCACATACATAGGCCAAACAAAACGATACCTTAAAAACAGAATCAATGAACACAAAAATAGCCTAAAACATACCAACACAATACACACAGCTCTAGCACAGCACGCAATAGAACAAAAACACGATTTCAAATTTGACGATGTTAAAATTTTAAACAATGAAAAATGGCTCAAAAAAAGATTGATCCTAGAAATGATACAAATCAAAGCGCATCCCAATGCCATCAATTTTAGAACTGACATAAAAAATCTTAGCTCAATATACAATTCAATAATATAATCATAACAATATTTTATCACCATAACTACACACGTCAATTTTAAAACTCGTGACTAAATTAAAAAACTCTTGACATAACATTTTAACCTCTTAACATGACACGGGCACCCCCAAACTCTTGACACAGCACTGACAAAGGATCATTCTCCCTCTCTCCAGAAACAATACATTTGCCACTTAGTCTTTCTCGAACTCTCTTGGACGTCACTACTCGACATGTAGAGCAGAGAAAATTTTTTCTAATTTTCTTTGTCGCTTGTGAGGATATATTTAGTTTATTTCAATAGGTAATTACCACTTTCACACAACATCTCATTAATCTCATTAATCAAGACAATAGATCAAAATAACGTTTCTTTTACCATACCAATTTTTCACAGATAATACAATCACCAAAAAACGATTATACCTATCAATTGAAATATAAAAAACGGTTCGAAATCAACCCTCCGAATCAACCTCGCGAGACAGTATTTCATCATCAAACATACTGTCAACATCAACCATCCTCCAAGCACAAACCAAAAGAAAACTAGAAATATTGACAATATTCAGGTTCGTTATCTAACATAATTCTTATCTCTCTTACAATAACTTGTTATAAATAATCACTCACACAA
Organism: Ophion slaviceki; assembly: GCA_944452715.1. Lineage (NCBI taxonomy): Eukaryota > Metazoa > Arthropoda > Insecta > Hymenoptera > Ichneumonidae > Ophion > Ophion slaviceki. Next base: position 22,112,553 of record OX101784.1, on the reverse strand, counting down.
TATCAACATGATTAGAAAAATTATGAGAAAAAACTAACACAAAATTTACACAAATCATTAAAACACATCTAAAACTTATTTATAACAATAAATACAATTATTATTTTTTAAAAATCTGTAATTTCTATTAATATAATTTGTATCGCGAAATTTGTAGAACAAATAAAGTTTCTGAAGAGGATCCGAACCAAGGATCGAAACGTAAACGAGTGAAAAAAACTCCTTCTTTCTTTCCACCACGACCTTGGAAATCTCACGGGCCGAATCGAAGCCGATTCCTCAACATCTCGTAGTATCAACACGGCCGCACACCACTCATACTCATTGCTTCTTCTTGAACATTGGTCCATTTGAAAACCGTCTCCTTTTTTAAGAGTTGGGTGAGTGGTCTCGCGATACCGGAAAATTTGTTTATAAGTCGGCGGTAGTTCTCGACCAAGCCATGAAACTGTTTTATTTTCGTAGGACTGGTCGGCCTTGGATAATCTTTTAACGCCACTAATTTTTTTCGATCCGGTCGGACACCATCTTCGCTTATAACGTGACCCAGGTACACAATCTCTTTGCGCAGAAACTCGCATTTGTCTGGCTGAAGTTTTAAGCACGCCTTACGTAATCGGTCAGTAGGTTTTTTGAATTCCGATTCGTGTTCTTGCAAAGAACTCGCGTACAATACAATGTCGTCGAGGTATACAAAAAGGTCGATTCCTTGTAATCCACACAGCACACGATCCATCAGACGTTGAAACGTGGCTGGGGCATTTTTGACCCCGAATGGCATTCGCGAAAATTGGTAATGCCCGAACGGTGTTGAAAATGCCGTTTTCTGCGCGTGTTCCCCGTGGAGTGGAATTTGATGAAATCCACTCGCCAAATCAAATACGGAGAAATATTTCGCGTTTCCCAATTGATCGAGGATATCCGTTATGTTAAGAAGAGGATAGGCGTCGCCGATTGTTTTTTCGTTTAATTTACGATAATCGATTACCATCCGCCATCTAGGGTTCCCCTGTGAATCAGCCTTTTTCGGGACGATCCACAACGGTGAGCTATATGGGGAATCTGAGGTCTCGACTATTTTCCCGTCAATCAAATCGCCGATTTGTTTTGTGATCTCGTCCTTATGCGCTGGCGGAAAGCGATATTGTCGCGTAAAGACGGGTTGATCATCGGTGGTTACTATTTTATGCTCGATGGCATTTGTTGAATTTAAAAATTCTCCAAGAATTTGAAAAAGATCGTGCGCGTCCATTATTGATTTTTCAACGCTTGCTCGCTCCTCATCCTTAAGATGGTCGAGTGGAAGCAGCGATTTTATTGTTGACAATACCGAATTTTTATCAGCTGAATTTGACTTTAACATCTGGACTCTATGGCCGTGCGTACGACGCTCGTTACTAAGATGATCCCGCAAATTTTCGCTCGGGTCTTGCGAATTTTCTTCGTTGCCCGGCGGTTCACGTGGATCCTCGTTTTTTTCCGATTTTTCGTCGAGGAGCTCAAATGCCTCTAAGGTCACCGTTGATACGGTGAGCTCCACGTCTTTTTCGGTTGTATTGAACGCTCTCATATATGCTACACCATTTATATTGGACACAGCAGCTTCGCCTATGTAGATCCCGTTTTCAGTTTTTAAACGCGGAACATAGCCTTGCTTGATTTCGGTATTTTTAACGCGTACGTAATACACGCAACTTGATCGGCTCGGAATTATTACGGTTTCGCAGTTTTTGAAGGGTAATACGCGGTCTTTCCATTTTACGGCTTCCGCGTCCCAATCTATTGCTCCTCGATTTAATCCATAAAATTCCGCCCCCAAGATCGCGTCTTGAGTAATTCCGAATAAATTTTCCACTACATGAAACTCCGACAGAGTTCCCAATATACCTAATATCGTCGATCCGATAGTGTACACGGTTTCGTCAGTAATTCCCTGCAGTTTTAGGATATCGTTCGAATTTAGTTTGATTTTGTCCGTTAGCCCATGAGTTTTTATTAAATTGGGGTATGACCCAGAATCTACTAGGAACTCGGTCTTTTGATTTAATTGTGGACTCTCGAACTCTACGACTGGAGCGAATGTACTCCGATTTAAGCGGATGTTGACGGTTCGCACTCATCGTTCGCCTGTACCGGGTTGACAGGGCGCTGTTTCGCGCTGTCCTTGCGGCTTGCACCCTGGGAAGCGGAAGGTTGCATCGCGTTTTCCGAATTCTCGGTTTCGCGAAGTCGTTTGTAGCAAACGTTTTCCGTGTGGCCTGTACGTTTGCAATACGTACAGGTTGATCGATTTTTTTCGTTGCCTTTGGGCCGATTATTATTTTGTTCACTCGAATCACGTCCTTCGGCGTTTTCGGATTTTCGTGGGTTTTTATCGGGGTGTTTTATCCAACAGTCTTCGTCGACGTGCTCGGATTTGTTACAATGCCCGCATTTTGAAGAGTTCCATTTACCCTGACCCGCCGCGTTGGCGTAACTTTTCGCGCCTTTGACGACTTCTTGAAAACGCGTTTTATCGCGTTCCATTTCTTTTTCGATCTTTATTGCGGTTTGGTAGACCGTGGCTAAATTACTGCAACCTTCGAATTTTAATCGTAAACGAAAATCGGGTGGGAGTCCCGCGATGAAGTATTCCATCGTTTCTTCTTCGAGTTCTATCCTTTGCATTCGCGATAATCGCCCGGGCGATTCTGTTTCGCCGTCGCAAATCGCCGAATGGAGATCTTTGACGCGGCTAATGTAATCGAGGACATGTTCCGTTTTGCCCTTTACCACGTTTCCCAATTCGCCCCTGAATTGATTGACTGATTTCGTGGTTCCGAAAATATCTTTGAGGCAGTCGGTCAACGCGGCGACGGTTCGAAACGTGTCGTCTTCGATCGCGGTGTATGCGCGCCCCTTTAATCTGTTACGTAGGAGACGCGTGAATGTTGGTTCGAGAGGTGGCGAGATCATGTCTTTCGCTCTTTTGCATGCACGGGTGAATTTCAGAATTGGGATATTATCGCCGCTAAACGTCGGGGCTGATTCGAGTATGTCTTTGAACGATAGGTGCGTACTTAATCCCGTATTAGACTCTGTAACTGGAGGAGTTTCCGTCGACGTATCTTCGGTTCGCCCTCTCAATTCGGCTAATTCGTTTCTGAGTTCCCGTAATTCTCGTCGCAACGCGGAATTAATGTCTTGTGAATCACTAGGTTCGTCTTCCTTTTCGCGTTTCACAATTGCGGGATTTGATTTTTTTTCTGCGCCGAGAATGGCAAGTTCCCTCTCTTGAATGTCGATGAGTCTTTCTTCGTACTCTACTTCGCGAGCTCTATTAATTTGTTCAATTTCGATTAACTCACGTTGTTTATTTTGTAATTGAGTTTGCAATTCGTTTAATTCTTCCTCCGTAAGCGCGTTCGAGCTAAGGGCACCGTTTCCGTTATTTTCACTCATTTTATTCATTTTTATCACTTTTTCAATTGAACAGGGTTTTCACTTGAGGATTTCGCCGGTCAATCGACACCAAATCCCACCGCTGTCACCAAAAATGTTACGTCCCGGTATTTTTTGTTCTTACCGTGGTCGTAAACGACGCTTCAGTTTCGGTTCGCTAGGAGAGGCCGGGGATTGAAGCGATGTCGAGTGACAGACGAATCGTTTTTGGTTAATAATTTGAATAAAACCCACTTACCTTTTCGCTGATGCCTAAGGTTTACGTAACGAATGGTGATATCTGCGACACGGTCAAGCTGGTTTGGAGATCCCTCGTTCTCGGGCCACCCGGTATATAGCCGATGGCGATTGGAAAGAGACGAGTTGAGAATAACGGGTGGAACCGTTGTTCGCGGATATATTCGCGCGGGGGAAATAAAAACGGAACTCCGCGCGATAAATATTTAAAACAATAAAATTATATTCAAAAGTAACGAAATAATTGTTGTGGTACAATTTAGTTGATGAGCTTGGATTTTAGATTGTTTGTCAGAGCGACCAAAACCGGAGGAGAACCGATGAGTTTGACTCGCAAAGAAAGACTAACTGCCCTTTTGCATTTATCTTACTGACTTCGACTGTCTTGTCGGAGTCAGTCGAAAATGCTTAGGCTGAGGTTCCTATGATCTGCGGTTGATGCATTCAGCATTTTTTCACGGCGAACCGTCTCACGGCGTTCGTCGCTGCTGACTTGTGTTTTCTTATCTCTAGGCGAGACGGACCGCGAGCGGTTCGTCTCTTCGAATAGATATTTTATTAACGTAATTTATTACGTTAATTATTGATTAAATCCCGCATAATTTATGGGGCAAAGTATCGAAACGAATCTCCAGGACGTAACAACATATATATATATATATATATATATATATATATATATTTATATATATATATATGTATACAGCGTGTTTCAAAATTACTGACTAACTCGGAACTGGCGGGTTCGGAGGGGTCGCCCGAGTATAACTATCGAGGCGTTTTTTTTTCCGTACAATAGTTTCTGAATGAGAGCGATTAGAATATCGGAGTTCGGACAATTGTTGTAGGGCCGACGTCTGCCCTTAACAACGACGCCACTCGAGTGCTGAATCTGAGCGCGAGAGACGCAGCAGGCTACGAGTCAGGAAGATAGGTGTCTGTCTCGCTGGCCCGAACGAGTTGACATTTCTGTCATATTTGGCGCATAAGTTCAGACCGCGCGGCAAGATTCTACTGAAATGCACCGTTTGGCAGATGACGGCAAGCGTTATTTGACGTTTTGCGTATCGATCGCTTAGGCTGCCTGTTAACCAATCGAATTTGACATCCGTGACAGGCCGGCCGATCTGTCACTTCCAGCTTCGTCTTTATTCACTTCACGAATGTCGTGCCGAAACATGAAGCTTGCCAAGATCCATGAGAAATGTATTCCTTTGTACGAGCGATGATGAGAAAAGATCATCGCGCTCTATGAGATTATTCATCGAGGCTTAGCGTTATCGTTATATTTAGGCGGTCATAAAAGATAAATAATTAATAAGTCGTCAATTCAGATTTCATGCTATATTTTTTAAATTAAGAAACAAAAAGAAACAACAATTACTCGATGCATGTCGAATCTCGAGTACAGCGTTACAGCACATGTTTTTGAATTGTTTTTTTTTAATTTACTTGATTGCGACCGCTGTTCTGGCGATTCGGATTGTCAAGTGCTCGGGGATTTACGCCGTTACACGAATAACAAAGATTCGATATTTTGGTTTATCTGAATGCATGCTGGTACGAGAGCAAATATTAAATCAATGCTCCATATGATTTCTGGACGCCCTATCGGACATTTCTGAAAAGATTCGTTTACTTGCGTAATTGCGTTCGGCCGAGTTCCTCTTAATGCGAGTGGAGAAGTTTCGCTGCCGTGACATTAATTTTGACTTTCATGATGTCATCATTGGTTCAGAAAACGATGCTTAAGAAGTGGATGGTCTATCGCTAAAATGGAGTTCGGATGATTGTTTGACAGTGCGTAGCGGAAAGACATGAAAATTATTCTCTCAATCATTTTTCTAGCATCGATGGGACTTGACAAACGGAGATGAAGTCGATAGTCTCAATTGTTTGTCGGACATCCATGGGATATATTCGAAAGCGTCAGGTTGAGTTTGTCTTTGATTTCATCTCCTTTTTGATCCACGAGAATGGATCATGTAAGCAGAGGTAAAACGTTAGCTCGTTCTCCCTCGTTTCGGTCCCGATCGCGAACGGAGAGAAATCAAATCTGTCAGTGATTCGTGCAGTATCCATAGGACAACACTCGACAACGTCACGACGAGTTCGCCATTGATAATATCGCGACGAGATGAATTAATCTCGTTCCCGATCGCGAACGGAGATGAAATCAATGCTGTCAATGATTCGTGCAGTATCCAAAGGACATCGTCGATAACGTCACGACGAATTCGTCATTGATTTCATCTCCTTTCCGATGATATTGAAACGAGATAAATGCATCTCGTTCCCGATCGCGAACGGAGATGAAATCAATTCTGTCAATGATTCTTCTAGTGTCCGTAGGACATACTCGAAGCCGTCACGACGAGTTCGCCAATGACTTCATCTCCTTTCCGATGATATTGAAACGAGATAATTTCATCTCGTTCCCGATCGTGATAGGGGATGAAATCAATTCAGACAACGATTCGTGCATTATCCATACGACATACTCGATAACGCCACGACGAGTTCGCGGTTGATTTCATCTCCATTCCGATAATATCGCAAAGAAATGATTTCATCTCGTTCCCAATTGTGATCGGAGATGAAATCAATTCTGTCAATGATTCTTCTAGTGTCCGTAGGACATACTCGAAGCCGTCACGACGAGTTTGCCTTTGATTTCATCTCGTTTCCGATTATATCGGAACGAGATGAATCCATCTAGTTCCCGATCGCGAATGGAGATAAAATCAATTCTGTCAGTGATTCGTGGAGTATCCATAGGATACACTCGACAACGTCATGATGAGTTCACCATTGATTTCATCTCCTTTTTGATGATATCGGGACGAGATGAATTCATCTCGTTCCCAATCGCAAACGGAGATGAAATCAATTCTGTCAGTGATTCGTGCAGTATCCATAGGATATACACGACAACGTCACAACGAGTTCGCCATTGATTTCATCTCCTTTCCGGTGATTTTGAAACGAGATAAATTTATCTCGTTCCCGATCGCGACAGGAGATGAAATCAATCCGGACAATGATTCGTGCATTATCCATAGGACATACTCAACAACGTCACACCGAGTTCGCGGTTGAATTCATCTCCATTCCGATAATATCGCGACGAGATGAATTCATCTCGTTTCCGATCGCAAACGGAGATGAAATCAATTCTGTCAGTGATTCTTCTAGTGTCCGTAGGACATACTCGAAGCCGTCACGACGAGTTCGCCATTGATTTCATCTCCATTCCGATGATATTGAAACGAGATAAATTCATCTCGTTCCCGATCGCGATAGGAGATGAACTCAATTCGGACAACGATTCGTGCATTATCCATAGGACATACTCAACAACGTCACAACGAGTCCGCGGTTGATTTCATCTTCATTCCGATAATATCGCAACGAGATGATTTCATCTGGTTCCCGATCGCGAACGAAGATGAAATCAATTCTGTCAATGATTCTTCTAGTGTCCGTAGGACATACTCGAAGCCGTCACGACGAGTTCGCCATTGATTTCATCTCCTTTCCGATGATATTGAAACGAGATAATTTCATCTCGTTCCCGATCGTGATAGGGGATGAAATCAATTCAGAGAACGATTCGTGCATTATCCATACGACATACTCGACAACGTCACGACGAGTTCGCGGTTGATTTCATCTCCATTCCGATAATGTCGCAAAGAGATGATTTCATCTCGTTCCCAATCGCGAACGGAGATGAAATCAATTCTGTCAATGATTCTTCTAGTGTCCGTAGGACATACTCGGAGCCGTCACGACGAGTTTGCCTTTGATTTCATCTCGTTTCCGATTATATCGGAACGAGATAAATCCATCTAGTTCCCGATCGCGAACGGAGATAAAATCAATTCTGTCAGTGATTCGTGGAGTATCCATAGGATACACTCGACAACGCCATGATGAGTTCACCATTGATTTCATCTTCTTTTCGATGATATCGGGACGAGATGAATTCATCTCGTTCTCGATCGCAAACGGAGATGAAATCAATTCTGTCAGTGATTCGTGCAGTATCCATAGGATATACTCGACAACGTCACGACGAGTTTGCCATTGATTTCATCTCCTTTCCGGTGATTTTGAAACGAGATAAATTCATCTCGTTCCCGATCGCGATAGGAGATGAAATCAATCCGGACAACGATTCGTGCATTATCCATAGGACATACTCAACAACGTCACACCGAGTTCGCGGTTGAATTCATCTCCATTCCGATAATATTGCAAAGAGATGATTTCATCACGTTCCCGATCGCGAACGGAGATGAAATCAATTCTGTCAACGATTCTTCTAGTGTCCGTAGGACATGCTCGAAGCCGTCACGACGAGTTCGCCATTGATTTCATCTCGTTCCCGATCGTGAACGGAGATGAAATCAATCCTGTCAGTGATTCGTCCAGTATCCATAGGATACACTCGACAAAGTCACGACGACTTCGCCATTGATTTCATCTCTTTTTCGACAATATCGCGACGAGATGAATTCATCTCGTTCCCGATCGCGAACGGAGATGAAATCAATTATGTCAATGATTCGTGCAGTATCCATAGAACATACTCGACAACGTCACGACGAGTTCGCGGTTGATTTCATCTCCTTTTCGATAATATTGCGACGAGATGAATTCATCTCGTTCCCGATCGCGAACGGAGATGAAATCAATTCTGTCAATGATTCGTGCAGTATCCATAGGACATAGTCGATTGCGACTTGGAAATTTTTCCAGAGAAACATTTCCAGAGAAAAGAAAGGTGAAAAAATAATTGAACAGATATTGCGAAGTTCGATTTTTTCAGTGTTCTGACGTGGCTGGGCTTTGTGCGCGATAAAGTGACAGATTGAAAAAAAATATCTTAAAAACCGTACCGACATGGCTGAATATACAGCCCAAAAATACGCTGACATGATCGGATGCTACGGGCAATGAAATTTCAATGCGAGTGCCGCGGCCAACCTGTACAGAGAGCGCTATTCGGGAAGACGACCGCCGACTCACAAGGTGATTACCGGTGCTTTCAACCGTATGCGCGAAACCGGAAGCGTTTTGCCGAATCGGAGTGCTGCCGGTCGGCCCCGGACCGCGCGAACTCCCCGCAGAGAAGAGATGATTCTTCGATGCATCGATCAAGACCCGACATCGAGCACTCGCGCTATTGCTCACGAGCTAAATTTAAGTGCTTCGACGGTTCACCGGACGCTTAAAGGAGAACATATGCACCTGTTCCATTACACCCGAGTCCAGGGCTTGATTGAACGCGACTACGAGATCAGCCCTTTCAGTTCGCAAAGAATTTAGGGGGTGTGCAGTATGCACACTTTTTGCGCATTCATTTTTACCGGTTGTGCAGGCGTGCGAATGTTGGTAATGAAGTGTTGCAAAATGCGACATTCCAACACGACAGCGCACCGGCTCACACGAGTCGCCTTGCCTAGGAAGCGGTGCAGGCGATCTTTGCAAACCGCTACATAGGTCGAGACGGGATGCGCGACTGGCCCGCGCGGTCCCCAGATTTAAATCCTCTCGATTTTTTCTGTGGGGCCACGTAAAATCTCAAATTTATCGACAAGCGGTGTGAGACAGGCCCGATCTCGAGCAACGCAGTGAGGCGGCGGTGCGGAGCATAACCCCGGGTATGCTCCTCCGCTGCAAGGAGAGCCTCTTACCACGATGCCGGTGCTGCATCGAAGCAAACGGAGGCCATTTTGAGCACATGCCATAAATTAATTGGCCGTACGTTTTTATAATTCATATGTCGACGGTGAAAATTTCATTAATTATTATCATCGATTCATTTTCCAAATTCTATCAGGTGGTTCCGGACCCTTTATTGTGTATTATTTTATTACAAATTTAGAAAATGTAATAAATATCGGCTATGTCGCATGTATTGATTTTTTAATTACCTCTACCACCCATTCCTGCTGACGACGAAAAACACATACTTTAAAACATATATTTGGGGCTTAGTATGTAATTCCCATCGTTCATCGGGAGCGAGAATTACGCGCCCGGAAATTCAGTCGAATATTACGATATCACAAGATTGAGTACACGGATCGAAAAATGAATACCCTAAACAAAATCGATAAGAAAATATAACATCATAAGTCGAATAAAGCGTATTAGTAGAGGAACTAGGCCGATTCTAACCCAGGGATCTCAGGGGGGAGCGGGGCGGAGGAGTCGAGCGCGGGGAAGCCGGGGTATGCATGGCGGAGGGGGGGGATCCTGCATGTGACAGCCGAGTGCGGGGTTCCGGCGGAGGGAAAGGGGAGGGGGCGGTGTTAGAGAGTGGGGAGGCTAGTTTTTGGTGACGATGTCTTCCAGGCGATAGCTGGACCCGCGGGCGAGAGGGGGAAACCGCTGTCGACTCTGTGGGGGGAGGGGGCATCATAGAGTCGCGGGTCTTTGTAAACCCATAAAATCTGATAATTTATTATCAACATTATAGATGTAAGCGGAGCATTTTTGTCTAGACTATTCACAGGAGTTTATATATATAAAAAAACCAACTTAGACAAATGTGTGCATGCGTGTGTGCGTGCGTGCGTGCGTGCGCGCGTGCGCGCGCGCGTGTGTGTGTGTGTGTGTGTGTGTGTGTGTGTGTGTGTGTGTGTTACGTAGAGGGCTAAGAGAAGGTGCCTGAATTTATCGAGAATTTAATTTTAATCCGAATTTATCCGAAAGTCTCAAATTTTACGACTCTTTTTTTTCTTACGCCGAGCGCCAGGGACCGTCATACCCTATCGCTTCGCATGTGCAACTCGAGCCTCATCATTCCACAGGTCCACACTTGAAAACCCATAAAATTTTACGACAGCATGCGACGAAGACAGTGATCCGGGGAAAAAAATGCATTTCCATTTTACAGGGCTTTAGTTTTTCATCTCTGAATGATAATATATACAGAGAGTGCAACGTCAAAACCTTGATGCCGACACTTGCGATCATGCAGGTCTGGACAAGTTAGCCCTATGGTTAAGAATTTTTTCTTCGTTAACACCACTCTTCAAGCTATTAGAATTTTTTTATTGCTCCGCTATTTAGAGCATATATATGATAACGGGGTGTTTATTTTGAAAAACTATAAACTTTCGGAGATCTATGGATAAAGACCTTTTTTAGGCTTCGACCGTGGACCACTTGAGCACCGATGGAGAGCCCATGAATTTTTTTTTTTCACTACACGCATCTCGACTGAGATGCTCTTTTATTTTTCCCGGCAATCCAATGCGATGTTAGAAATTCTCGTGGGTTGGTGATATTTTCCGAGATGGTAGGGAAAGACGAAAAATGTCTAAAGGGGAAAACCATTTTTAATGATCTGGTGCGCTCAAAAGTGTTCGCACTTTGAATCGAGCAGTCAGTTAGTGAACATCATCTCTTTTGGAAAGCCTCGTTTCATCAAATATGGAGGGCAACGCGGAGAAGTCAGAACAAATCTTGTACGACCAAGCCGCGCTCCTAAGTTCATACGAAGATTTTGCTGTGTGGGAACAACGGTGCGTTGAGTTTATCGAAGAATTGGAAACACAAAGCCGGATTAAGCGCCCGCGACTATGAATTGGACTTCAACAGTCACTGATAGCCCAAATAGCGCGGCTGGAAGGGTTGAGGAATTCTGTGCGTAATCATTTTATACACATGGGTGCAGAACACGGTCATCATGGGCTAATCTGGCGAGAGATTGACACATCCTTCAATAGTCGAATATTGACCGGGTCCGTAATCAATCGCAACCACATCGAACCACGGCAATTTCTCAACGATGCTCGCGACCTAGTGCTTGAACATGTGCAAAATACTGTCTGCAAACACAACAGTATCAAAGTTAATACAGTGTTTAATGGCGAATTCGCGAGTGGAGACAAACATGCTAATAAAGGTGTCAACACGCGAAACTGTGAACTCTTTAACATAAGCGATTTGAATGAGTGGTACCAGCAACGCGTTATGGAGCCCACTTTAACCTTACTCGACGAATTTCAAGAACGAGATAGTGGCTGGGCTCTACGGAAAATACTTAA